>JAECUM010007673.1:0-74236 GCA_016617855.1 Megalonaias nervosa | reverse complement strand
TTTTCAGGGTAAGATGTATGAGCCCAATTTATTGGAATCTGGAGGTAACAAGGTCATCAGCACTGTGAGTATTTCAACAAAGTTAGAAAGGCAAATTTTTTACCACAAACAGCCATTGAGCTAATTCTGAAATTCCTTTACTTCATAAACTGCAGAACGTAGACTTTAGTTCTTCAGCATAGCTTAAGCTGTGACATTATCTGTGCAAATTAGTATTGTTCAAACTTAAAACTTGCATCTTTATACGATGTTGTTTACATGTTCAGTCACACCTAATGTGGTGACTGCCTGCATATCAAGACCAACCTGCATAGAAAAATACCTGTGTTTGAGGACAACATTTTATTAATTCCATTTGTACATAAATCAGCATGTACCTGTATGCCAGGTTCTGACAAAAAATTCCCATTAATGCTTGAAATTATATCAAGAATCAACATTTGACAGAAATCACAACCCGACTTTTTAATGCAATTGACAAAGAAGGAAAAAGCAGTAATCACAATAGCTTATTTCATAAGATTTAGTAGTCATCTGGGAAAATTTGTAGCAAGTTGCTATTTTGGCTCCTACTGTTGAGAGAACAAATATTTATAACACGCTGTTCATGCAGACCACCTCAAGCTGGGTCCAAGTGTGGTTGTTATACACAGCATTGACTGTTTAAGTCTTTATTACTTCATTGTTACAGATTCTAATCCAGATAGTTAATAATAATGCCAATGGAAATGAAGAAGCTTCACATGTTTTCTGGTGTTTTTTCAAGAGTCATCAACTAATAGCATGTTAAAAATTTTCAGTTTTACCTTAATTTAGTTTGTAGTGATTTTTGAAGATATATTTTATTTCCAGCTTCGTTTCTGCTGGTCACTGTCATATTGGACATCTCCTTTCCTAATGGTGTTTCTGTACAGAAGAGGTTAGTTGAGTTATAAACACTTTCATGTATAAATTATGTAGGAGCAAAGAAGACTTTTGAGTCAAATGACAGATTTGTGTTCTTTAGCATAACCTTACAAAAATATTTAAGTTCTGTAGAAACTTGTTCTAATTATGTCATACCCTTGTACTCTCCCCTGATTTGCATATATCTATCCATCCACTGTCCATCTATAATTCCATCTTGAACCCACCTATCCATGGGTTGGCATGGCACTGAAGAAAAAAAACAAAGAACAATTATGCCACACGAAACTTTTTTTTTACCATACTAATTTTTATTTCACCTGGCTGTAAGGTCAAGTGAGCCTACGGTATGATCTGGAATCTATCATGGTCATATGTTAACAATTACTTAGCAATTACTTGTGACCACATTGTGCAAGATCCATACATATTATTGATGTTAACTTGCATTTGAATGCAGAACTTGTTGCCACTATGAAGGTCATATTTTTTAATCCATGGTTGGTCAAACTTGGCACATGGGTGGGTTTATATCATCAAGATCTTGATCTAGGTTGATAATGTGAGAGAGCTACACATGCTCATGAGGTTGTTATTGTGGGTTTAACACCATTTTTCAGCATATGATAGGCTATACATTATGGCCAGTATATCTGGTGAAGGAAGAACCCGGGAAAACCCCAGGAAGAACCACTGACCCACTGGTAAGGTTTCTCATATTCCACATTGTCTGAGCCTGAGACACAAAACCACGTGAGTTGATTTTGCATCAGATTTTGCTGAACCTGTTACCACTACCATATTTCTCCTTTGAATAAATTCGCCAATCACATTAACATTAAGAATATAAGTCTTCTACCTCTCGAATTCAGCCCAACTAAAAGACAGAAATTCATCAGTTCTGTCTATATCATATAGACAAAGAACAATAACTCTTGCCTGTTACTTCCCGATGCCACTTTTTAAACCACCTGTTCAATCCAAGTCTTTGTGTGTGACATTCAAGCCATCTACTTCAAATTCTTGATTTATCTGAATTATTATTTATTCATAAGCAGGTAGTTTACATTATTTGTTTAATTTGACAGATATTTTGTGAAGTTTATCACTCTCTTGGACTTGGTAATTGCAGACTACACAGTACAAGAAACTTGATGCATATTGACTTTCAAGTGTACATGCATGCTGTCTGGAGTTTGAGTACTTTATTTATAACAGGTGTTACTGAGTGAATTATTAATACATTGATATGTTAATTTATCAATTTATATTATTTTATTGTTTCAAAAACATGTTTTCTAAATGCAGTAAATGAAAGAAATTCAAGACTGGGGAAGATGTATAAGATCTGCCTGGTGTGTACCAAATGTACTTCTTCTTACCCTTGTATGTGCAGTCTGTGGTCTTTGGATAACTGGTTGGCCATACTGCAAAAATCGGCAAAAGGCAAAGTGAAGAGGGGAATAGCATGCAAGATCCTCCCCAGATTAGCAGGATGCCATCTTCCATCACTACGACATCAGCAGATGTGTTGTAGTCACAGTCTGATATGCCAGCCTCTCAACAACATATGCATTGACTGGTGCAGGAGATGGCAATGCAACTCCTTACTTGAGGCCAAATTTTACTTTTCTTTCCATCTTTTTCTCCAGTAAATAATTTGGATAAAGTGGGGATTGTTCCCTCATTTAAAGGCAACCCACTATGTGTAAGTACCTCCTGCAAGTCTGAGCTTGGCCTTTGGTCCTGTAAGACTGGCACATGGGTTAATTTTTGGATCCAGCATGTAGTACCATTGTTCAGCCATCCCAACCTCGACTTGATTATGGGAATCCTAATGATAGATCAGACTGTTTAGCCAGACATAACGTGTGTGTGTGTGTGTGTGTGTGTGTGTGTGTGTGTGTGTGTGTGTGTGTGTGTGTGTGTGTGTGTGTGTGTGTGTGTGTGTGTGTGTGTGTGTGTGTGTGTGTGTGTGTACATACATATCTATACACACAGTGTGACCCCGCTATAACATGGTAGTTGGGAGCCATAGAACCCAACCACGTTATAGATCGAACTGTGTCATAAGCAACCAGGTCAGTTAGCTGAAGAAAATGATGCATGTTCCCAAAACAAATTGTGGTGGGTGGGGGGAGAGGTAATAAATGCGGGTGGTAAAATGCATGCTTCATTGGCACAGTTACCATCTTAAATCAATGCATATTAAAAAGGAAATGCACCTGTAGTGAAAACAGAGGAGGCATATATAATATTTTACTTTATTTAGACAACCAAGGATTGGTACATATACGTGTATACTGTTTATATATACATGTCTAATGTATAGCATGAATAGAGTATCAACACCATGTACTCACCCGCGAATCTCATCACATACATTGAATCCACAATACAATTCCATCAAAAATATGCACACACACAGATTTAAACTATTCAATAATTTTGTCACAGGTCATATAGGTCTGAATTCAGTGGAAAAACATAGCACAATCACGTAATGAATGATGAAGCACATTTGCTTTTCATTACATCTCAAGTCGGTAAAAGTTGATTTGCATTTTAAGCTGCCATTGGTAGCGTTCGTAAGCATAAACTTTTTCCCTGCAGAAAGGAAATTTTCATGGCACAGTAAACGTGTTCCAGTCACATTGGAAAATGAAAAAAATCCATCAGATTCAATTTCTTTTATTTAAGCTTGGTACTGACTTCCTTTGAAGAAAAATTCTTTGTTTTTATCGAAGATTGTAGTCAGCTTTCTTTGATAAAGGGTGCATGCGTTATTGAAGTCACCACTAAAGGACAGCTTTGGAGAACCAAACAAATGCCAGTGTCTTATTGTGGTGGCAACATCAAATAATTGTATTGCATGATTGAGACTGATTTATTCCATTTGCTTAGTACATTTTCATAACAATTGGTGCTTCAGAGGTGATCTGTTTTCTTTGAAATTTCAGCAAATTATTTTATCTGGGTACATTTTTAAAATGGGAATTGGCCATTGTTTGGTCGATTGTAGTTACTGTCCTCCCTGCCTACTGAATAAACCAACAAGTAAGACGTTGTTTGTTTTTTTGTTTTTTTGTTTTTTGTTGTTTTGTTTTTTTTACATTTGTGGTAGCGGAGTGATGCTGCCTTCCACGCATGCAACAGAAATTTAACAAAGGGTCAGTGGACAATAGAGACACAGGTGTTCTGGTCTGATGACAGGGATTACTACAGAAAATGTGAGTGTTCTGAAGGATTTAACTCTGAGTGAAAAGAAGAGGAATTTTACTTACCATCCACATACAAATGGCAGTCTATGTAAATATATTACTCACTAGCAAGTGGCCAAAAATCCGATGAAAGATAGATTACGAGATAATGCCTCCGGTTGATCTCCGCTACCAGAAATGTCAACAACAACAAAAAAACGGATATCTCACAACACACAGTACTCATGCTAGATGTCAACATAAGCGGATTATGACATAACAATGCACTGTTAAGATGGTTTGTCAATATGGACAAAGAATTTGTTTATGTAACAATAGATAAATTTCAGTGCATTTTATATCAAGTTTACAGCTTCCTTTCATGGGGGCTCTGAATTTCTCCACTCCAAACCAATGGTTGTATATACAAGTTTAAACAACCAACAATGTTGCCAATAAAAAAAAAATCGCCAGATGGTATATTTTGCCGCCAATAAGGAAAAGAAAAATTGCAGTTTGCGACATTGGCGAAGCATTACGCGATCCCAGAATAAATTTTTTACACGTTTTTTTCGTACTTTTAAACACATATAAAGAAATAAAGAAAAATACATATAAAATTTCAGGAACCACACCCCTATCGTCATGTATTATTAATGCATGATCTCTTCCCCAAAATGATAGACAACTTTTTACATTTCTTTCATACTTTTAAGAAAGAAATTTTTTCATGTATGAGAAAAATACATTTATATAAAATTTCGGGAGCCACACCACGACCGTGTTATATCTGAATTTGTGTTATAACAGAGCGTGCTATAACAGGGTCACACTGTATACATATATATATATACATATATATATATATATATATATATATATATATATATATATATAAGGACAGCAAACTTGATGAACAGTCCTTATTTGGCTTAATTCAGAGAAGTTGCTAACTTTGACCTTGCTGAAACTGTTATTATACAAAACTTGTTTCCTGATAGGTTTAGCTTTGGCTTGCAGGGTCAGCAAGTTACATGCCTTTTTAGTTAACCCTATCATATTATATAGTTCAGTGATCCTTATGACACAACCTGGCTTCATGGCCAAGAACCGGTTACAACATTGGTGGCACAATGAGTCATCACATGCTTCCTTTCATATATAGATAAGTCAACAGCAGCAGCCATGCTACAAGCACTACTTGAAGCACAGAGACAAATGACTCTTTCTGTACATTTAGGCAGGAAGGCAAGATATTATGTCTCAAGCCCAGTCTTTGTGGTTTAAGTGGGTTATATGCTCTGCATACTTGGATATCTTAAAAAAAATCAAAGTTGCCTCATGAGGATTTCAGCTTATAAAATCAGAATGACCTCTGTGAGCCTTGCTTTGGAACACAGTGGAGCACAATGTTTCAATCTGAGACATCACAGATGCTATTGTGTGGCATGCAGAGTCAATCTTTTTGAGTTTGTATCTCATAGATTTAGCTCCACTGAGACAAAATCTGAATCTGGTGGGTCCTTTGTCTGCAGTCCAGATGACAAACAACTCTAATTCAATCAACACAGCCTTTTAGCATTGCTGGATTCACCAGTGAATTTTGATGGTTAAATGATTTAAATAAACATCATCTTAACTTGGTAAGTCACTTATCATGTCACCATAACCTGTGTTCCTTTCAGCAGGAGAACGGGTTATCATTTACATGGAGAATTTTTTTCCAGGAAAAATACCCAAGGTATAGGTAGAATGTTTAGCATTCACTTCGCCTATTACCTATTCTCCTAATGTTAATGTGATTGGGAATGTATTTGAAGGAGACAGCAAATTTTATAGCAAGTTTCTCAGAGAATTCTTGTCTGATCACTTTACATGAAGACCTCCCAATCATCTCTCTCCAATAGCATTCTCATTGGTAGTTGCTCAGCTTAAAAAATGGTGACACCTAGTGGTGGCAAGGAGAGGTAATGGGGAGCTTGCCCCTTTGTCTATATGAGATAGAATATATGCATTTTTGTTGTATAGTAGGGCTGGATTTTGGAGGTAGCAGGCTTATATTCCTGATGTTAATGTAATCTAGTAAGTATTCATGGAGAAATATATATTTACTAAATTGTTTGCGTTCTGATTCTGTTTTGATCAAAATTGGAATACAGGCTTATATCATGAAGATGTGATTCATCTGATTGGTCGAGTTTGTTATACCTCTGAAGGACATAAATTTGGTTTGATTTTGTCAAAGCTTGGTAATTAGACATATATCATGAAGATGTTATTATAATGAGGGATATTTTTATTGAGGTGATTTTGCATCTGACTACCAGTGTTTCTTACTACTTGACAGGCAGTATTTCTGACCTAGTTTTAATCTAATGTAGTTGGGCTAATTGTCATCAAGATAGATGAACTTTGAATGGACAAGACCTGTGTATGATCTTGTTGCCCATCTAAAGAGTCTTTATTAGGATTTTGATAAAACTTTGTAAAAGTCTTATATGATCAAGAAGTGTATGATTATGAGTGGGGTCAATCAGTGCGTATAAATGAAGTGTATGGTTATGAGTGGGGTCAGTCAGTGCATATAAATGAAGTGTATGATTTTGAGTGGGGTCAGTCAGTGCATATAAATGAAGTGTATGATTTTGAGTGGGGTCAGTCAGTGCATATAAATGAAGTGTATGATTATGAGTGGGGTCAGCATATAAATGAAGTGAACTTGCATCTGGTTGGCTGAGCTTGTTAACACTCTAGCAACTCTATTTACGATAAATTGTGATCAGTTTTGTTAAATAGTCTTATATCATGAAAATGTTGACTGAGTTTGTGCAGTGAAATGTCAGTTTATCCATACTGATTATCAGCATGTTCTGCTTATTGCAATGTACATGCATCCACAAATGAAGTTAATTTTCTGATTTTGATGCCAACAAAGTACAGAGTAAAAAAATTTGAGATAAACCCGGTCAGATAAACTCTCTTACAGTTTTACTAATTACAGTAGTGTTATGAATAACTAAATAACCCTTTTGATGTAAAAATTAATGTAGTAATGAGAGAGGGGCAGGTGGAGATAAAAGAGGTAAAGTTTATTTGTACACCTGATTGTTGCTACGTGAGTGCCAGTATACTGAAATCCCATGCTCATCAGGCATAATTTACCCATCCAAAGTATTATTTAGTCCAAGCCAGTGGTCACTGCTGACTTAAGGATTGTCTCCTTTTAGGCCATTACACTGTGTATTTGGGCAATGTGACTTCAGTTCAACATGGTACAAATTTTACATTATAATCAATTCTAACTGGTAGAAGGAGTACCTGGATTACATTATTAGGTAAAACTATTTAATAAACTGCCACTAGTTTTTAAAGCTTCATCAAAAATTGACTAAGTCAAAAACATTTCAAAACTGTTTTGTTTCATATGCTCTTTGCAGGGTTCCCACATGAGTCTGGAGTTCTTGAAAAAGTTTTCAATTTGAAAATTGCTTTTCCAGGCCTTGAAAAGGTCTGGAAAAAATTTTAAAAGGACTAAAAAGTGTGGAAAAAGTCTTAAATTTTTGTTGTTCCCTTTCACATGATGTCATTAACACTCTTTCCCTTCACTAAGTTTAATTGTCACATTGGGTCCTGGACAAGACATTCTGTTGTAGTTTGAACCCTGCATGGAGGAAGTTTACAAATGCACATTTAAATTATGGGCTACCTAGACAATTGTCAAGGCCGAATCCTAGTGGGGTTGATATTAGATGATTCAGTTCGGCAAATAGGCCTACTGGCTGGTGATAGTGAGGGCAGTTTATTTTAAAGCTATGAATTACATCAAATTATTGTTGCTAGAAAAGTGTTAAAAGTGAGAATTTTAGCTGATGCAGTTTTACTGAAATTGAGCTTTGAACTGAGTGGGTCATGCATGTAATCAGAACCGGAACTGATGTCCTTTTGAAAGCTTGAAAATATGTTACACTGCAAATGTATGTCAACTTTTTGACCAAAATTGGCACACCATATAACAAATTCATAACTTTTCATACACTAGATATGTAATTATAATAGGTCTGATCACCAGCATAAGAAGTGTAAACTTCTGGATTAGTCATTTGCTGATTGTTAGGAAAAATCTCTGGATTTATAAACACGGATTAACTCCATCTTATTTTTGAGGAGTGTTTTAATGTATTGCCCGGATATTTTATTTACTACTCTGCTTACAGGTAGAAGAACTAGTGCAGTTTAAACAATGAATAGTAGCATGGATTTATATTCTTTGATTCACATGGATTATATTTTTTTTCAGAGTAAATCAATGCAAGGTGAATTCTAATGTACAATCGGGGATGATTTACCACAAAATTATCCTAGATAGGAATAACATGAGGATATATGTTTTAGCTGTCATCTGAATTCACTTGAAGAAATGTAGGGATATCACAAATGTATTTAATTTATTGTACTATAAAAAGTGTTTATATTTTTAATATGTTTGCAAATTCCCAAAGTCCAGAAAATTGTGATTTCAATTTTTAATCAGCTTTTATATTAATATCTTAAGATTTATGAGTGGAAAAAGAAAACAAAAACATAAATATGTAATAATGAGGGTAAATCCAAAAACATTAACAGTTCTCATTAAAAACACATCATTAAAAATACCTTGAGCATAGCTACATATAGCCTCATAAGGGTTCAGATTAATTTAATAAATAATCTAAAAATAAAATTATGAAGTAAATATATTTATTTGATCAAAATACCACTATCAGAATAAGTGATTTAAAAAAGTGAAACGTAAGCAGAGCTTATTGTTAGGGAAAAATCTTATTTTGGAGCTAAAGTATCTAAAAGACATTACCCATGAGCAATGAAAAATGTAGATAATAAACATAAGAAACAGTTTCCAAACTTGTTCCAGCCAGGGCCAGATTATCCATAGGGCAAAGTGGGCAACATGCCCAGGGCCCCCTCAGGCTCAAGAGGCCCCATATATTATTGTCTGATTTCACAGACAGGGCCCCCGAACCTCAAGGGGCCCCGTATATTATCATCTGATTTCACAGGCAGGGCCCCCGAAGCTCAAGGGGCCCTGTATATTATCATCTGATTTCACAGGCAGGGCC
The DNA here is from genome assembly GCA_016617855.1 of Megalonaias nervosa. NCBI lineage: Eukaryota > Metazoa > Mollusca > Bivalvia > Unionida > Unionidae > Megalonaias > Megalonaias nervosa. The sequence continues at coordinate 65,013 of JAECUM010007673.1, read as the reverse complement.
CCAGAGGCTCAAAGGGCCCCGTATATTATCGTCTGATTTCACAGGCAGTGTAGTTAATAGTACTGTAACCGTATCTATGGACAAGGCAGGATAGCTATGGGCCCCTATGTTGGCTGTGCCCAGGGCCCCCAAAGTCCTTAATTCGGCCCTGGTTCCGGTTGGCTAAACTAGCTGCATACATGCCCCATCAGCAAGGGTGTCTCAGCATAGAACAATATTCATACCCTGGTGAGGAAAAGATTAAGCTCAGAAAAATCAACAGATTAATACGTATACAACTAGAGGTAACATCTTTTAAAGAGTTTGATTTCATTAGGACTCTAACAGAGTGTAACTGGAAAAAAGATAGATGGGATATAATATAGTGTTAGGTATATAGTGAACTATGGCCATTTCCTTCTCTCCCTCCTTTTTGTTGTACTCCCCACCATTTTCATAACAAATTGGTTCCCCCCCCCCTCCATTAGATAAAATCCTGGCAGCATCTCTGAAGTGAAAGCACTGGAGTTGCAGCAGGAGAAGAAAGTATAGAAGCTAAAGGGCAATGGTTAACATCTGGGTTACAATAACTTTCTTTTTATATATCATTATCCCTTTCATATTACATTTATTTATTTCTGTATTGGTTTTGTATTTGTTTCTTGTATTTAAATTAGTAACTGAAGCAGAACGCTTGATACCGTGATTATTAACTGAAAACTGGTCATTGAAAAGTCACTGAATTTCAGCTCTCCTAATCTGTATTAACCCTTTTTCATGGATTATTATTTCATTAAGTTTTGTGTTGTGCTAGTGAATATTCATTTTAATTTCATTGGATTTTATTTGATTTGACATTCTTGGACCGATCTTCTTGTGTGCCTGTGTGGATCTGATATTTAAAGAATGCCTGGGTATTGTGTTTATAACCCTTGTGGGAAGAAGCTGAGGACTTAAAAGCCTGGATAGGACCTTCCAAACTTAAGACTAAAGCATCATGTCAGCTGTGCAGGTCAATAAACTTGTCACATGATTAGGTCTGGAAATTTTTCATTTTTGGTCTGGAAAAGGTATTAAATCTTTTTCTAAATTTGTGGCAGGAACCCTGACTTTGTTTTGGCATAGATTATTCACAACAACATATGATCCATCCATTTCTGTGTAGTGCTAAAAATAATCTGCATTAATATTCATGTACTTATAATAGTAGATCAGTTGTCAACCAGTTAAAAGCAGCATCGGCAGTCACAAGCAGAGTCTTTGTTTTGAGATTCTATTGTTTTGGAGTAATGAGAGTGACAGCACATTACAGTGTCCAGCTAGGGATTTCTTGCGGAAGGGAAGAAAAAAGGGGCACCTTTGATGATGGGGGCAGTCTTTACAACCACATGGACACCGTTTGGAACAAAGGGGCATTTTCTTGTAACCAAATAACTGACAGCTGATGATAATTTATGGAGTACCATCCTCTTTGGATGTAAAATCAAATAAAATCACACCGATATAGTTTGAATCATTAAGAAAAATACAAGCATATATGAATTTATAGAAAAATACACATTTGTAAGGATGTATTATAGCGATGCAGAGAGAGGTAGAGGGGATACAGGGTGAAGTTGAGGGAAGAATGCTTGAAGGTCAGAGTGGAGGACTTGGAGTGGTAGAGGTAGAATGTGGAGGCAAAGGGTGGGCAGTGCCCATCAGTTTTTATCTAGCTGGAATCATGTGTTAAATGTATATTTTCTGCCACCATCCACAGCAAAACTCATTTTGGACTTTATCAGTTTTTGGTGAAGCTTTTGAATCTTAAAAACATTTAATAATTTATTATATTGGCAGATGATTAAATATTTGTACTTACTTGTAATTACAGAATCTTGGTCCTCCTATCATTACAATTAATTACAATTAATTAATTAATGAGTTTCTGCTCATTTGAAGTCATATGGCCAAAATATATTGTGTAATAACCAAAAGGGGCACATAAACCTTAACAGAGATTAAAGGATAATAGCCTGCTGGCACAGGTGTAAATGGAATGTAGAGTTTACCTTATTCAAAAGCCCTTTCGCACTTGTATTCACAAGACCACATAAAATGACTGTCCATCACGCCTGTTTTATGATTTCATCATGGAAAGCCCAAGTATGTGTAGATCTCTAATAGATGTGAAGTTCAAACATAAAATCTTCTCATTAGGTATTTAATTAAAGTCTCTCTGTAATATTGTTTCAACATTTTCTGCTCTTAACCATTTTCAGTGTTTGCTGAATGTTAATATTTACTTACATTTAATCCCAATACTTCCATCCACAGCCACAGTGGCCATCTTGAATATATCATTATTACTACTCCTCCTGAATTGATGATCATATCGACATTGGTTTTTTACTAAACAACTTCTTATGATGTCCAGTTAATCATAAATGAAAATGGTGCTGATCTGACTTCCAGTGTGGCTGCCACAGAAGCTACCTGAAAATCTTGTTATCACTACTTCTCCTGAATGAATGATGATATAAGCACGGGGTTTTCACTGAAACACTTCTTGAGATGTCTGGTTAGTTGTAAATAAAAATGGTGCCAATCTGAAATCCAATATGGCTTCCATTAATTGGCCATCTGTATCCAGGATGTTTACCAGTTAAAGCTTTTGATGAAAGGCTTCCTTTTTTCACAGTGCCTGCAAAATCCAGTGGAATTTTTTATACTTTTAGACCCTCCAGCAATTTTTTTTCAGTGGTTTAGTAAGTCAGAAAGTTGGTATGCATGGCATGTACAACATTGATGATGTTTTGGATGAATTTATTCATAATTCTGCCATTTGTTATTGTAATGTGCTTTACTGAATGTTAAGACTCGCATGACTTATTCACCATCGTGTTTTGAATTTAAGCTGTTAAACGGGGGTTTATAATGCAAATTTCTCCTTAGGTCCTCTTGGTAACATGAGCTTGCCTAATTGAATATAATTTTATTTGTTATATACTTTTATTTTGTTTCTTTATATCATTTCGGAGATTGGAAAGCACATGCAAGAAATGCAAGTGCTTTGAAGTCTTAGATGATAATTATGGGAAATGCCTTGCTTGTATGTTCAGTGTTTTTGCCTATGGAGTGTGCGTGCATTGTGGACTGAAGACATATGGTCCAACTTCTTACAAATTTAGTTGAAGGGCCAAGAGGAGAGGGCACATTCTAAATCATCTGTTGAGTATTCATTAAAATTTGGAATTGATCTAGAGTGTTATGGTTGATGCCAAGATGTCAGCCCCCACTCATGGTAAAGATTCTCAGAACTGCACAGACAGCAGCATTTGCTTCTGACCCATTGAAAGATGTGGCAAGCAATTCTGCATATGCTCTGTTGGAATCACAGATGATACATCTTATGCAAGATGCTCTGTCCATATCGGGGCAGATTATATCCAGTTTTGGCAGTCCATTTGGCACAAGTTATCACTCTCACCTGTGCTTGGCAACCATGCCTGCAGTATTACAGTCTGACTTTACTGATAAGGTAGTCCTGCATGTCATATACAACACATTATGTCCTGTCCTGGATGACAACCAGCTGGTGGAACCAGCCAGCCTGTAGTGTATGGTTTGGCCAGCATGACTTCTTGTTTCAGACTGTTGAAATCCACATTAGTCAACAGTTCTAACAGTGACAGGGGGTTACACCCAACTGAAAGGAAGGCAGTGAGTGACCACACTAGGGAATTAGTGTGCCATTTTGCCAAATTAGTCAATAAGTCATAGACTTGAGCTGGCTCGGTCAGTTTATTGCTACAGAGAAATTCAAAATGGAAATGGCATGGTCCTTAGGGCTGTTTGTGCAGCACACCTAATATGCAATCAGTCTTAATCTGTCTAATGCATACTATCATATGCCTATTCACACAGTATGTTCCTCGCTGTATCTTTGCCTTCACCCACAAGCAGTTTTAATACTGACACTAATCCAGAAGATGAGGAGCAAGGCTTGCAAAATAGTTCTGATTGCTCCTCTCATGGGACAGATTCTACATCAACAATCTCCTTGATCTCATATATACTCAGGAAAATCTGCCTGAAAAGGAGTTCTGATGTTCAGTCATAGAGAGGCTGTCATCAGCTAGAAAGCCCATCACTTTGAAAGTATTTATGGGGAATGTAGTTCACATTATTGATGTAACACCAATTTTAGTCTCCATTCACCAGTTGGCTATCTTTCTATTCATCCTTCAGGACAGACACTAAGCCCATATCATGAGCAAGGGATACCATTCAGTGATTTCAGCCATGTATAGATATCATGAAAGAGACAATATACCACAGATCTTAATGACTTGTCCCATTCTGACCTGTCCAGACTCCACTCCCTCACCTTGTCCCATTCTGACCTGTCCAGACTTGAATCACTCACCTTGACCCCAAGTGAAATCTCTCCTAGATCTTGACATGGCTCAAGGTGCCCACATTTGAGTTCCTATCAACCACCTTGCTCAAGCTGTTACCATACAAAACTTCCTTATTGACTGCAATGTATATTCTATCATGTGCTGAAAAATGGCCTTCATTCCACAACAGCAACAACTTGCTTACTGATGGAACTGTCTTCAGCATGCAGGGTGTGTGAGCTACATGTGCTGTCCATGGATCTGACCTATGTGCAGTTTCATTCCAGTGTCTCATTCATACAAATGACACAACCTGACTTCATCTCTAAGAACTATTTACCATCTATAGGCAGTTGAAAAATAACTATATGCTTGCTTTCCTTTATCAACCCATTGAGAGAGGAAAAGTTTCTAGATGCAGATTGCGCTATCAGATGCTATCTAGGGTGCATGGAGAGTATCTGACGTGTTTGTTAGAGGCTCCTCTTACTTACTGAGACGGGAAAGCAAGACATAAACCCCACAAGGGCTGATCTTGTGGCTGAAGTGGGTTATTAGATTCTCATACTCAGAATTCTCATAGGATCAGGTGCAAATCGTAAAGATCTTGGCTTGTGAAGTACAATTGATATCCACAAGCCTAGCCTTCAAACATAATGTTTCTTTTGAGACATAGTATAGTGATTTGGCTGGCATGCCCAATCTACTTTCTTCAGCTTCAATTTGTGACATTGCCTTGCAAAGGAGAGAGTATAAATACATCATCTTGGGTTGTTCTGCTTTTGCAGAGTTCATCCATTCACTACAGCAGACATGATGCTCCTACAGGGTGATGTGGGTAGATGTTGCATGCTCATTTTGTCCAACTGTTACCTGTTCTCCTGGTGTTCATGTGATTTGGGTAATATATTCAGTGGAGGGAGGAATTTGTTTTGTAGATTATGTTTTTATGAGAATTCTTGATCACATTACTTTCAGCCCCACCTATCCTTCATCACAAATGCAATTATCCTGTTGCAGGTTTTGTTCAAGTTTAAACTTGTAAACATCTGTGATATGGGAGGCCTCCTAACTGGAACAGGGGGAGTTAATCTGTAAGAGTTACTTCCTTTCATGTGTATGATGAATGGGTTGGGAGAAGTTTTTTTCATTTTCAGGGAGAGCTTTGATTTGAAGGTATCAGAGGCTATTTTCAAATGGTAATGTGATCAGGTAAGTATTCATGGTGAGATATAATTTACTAAGCAATTCCCTTCTTGTGAAAGGCAAAATTAGCAATCTTCAGCCAACCACTGCTTCCCATTGCCTCACCACCCGTATTATATTACACTTACTGGTACATTTATCCATGTAGATAACCTGATAAGACATATATCTTGTTCCTTGAATCATTTCAGGTTTCTTCAGTGCTGAAGGCCTTGCCAGTATTGCAAGATTTTTGTTTTATGTCAGCATTATTTATATAACAGCTGTTTTAATGAGAGGTAAGGGAGAGAACTTTACAACTTTTTATATCAATATGAATTGTATTTTAACACAGTAATGATACCACTGCATGTTTGCAAGTTTTGTGCTTATAACCTTCTTAGTTCTCAGTTAAAAGTTGAAGCTTACCCGCAAATACAGTAGGTTCTCTCTTTTAAGACCACTCATTGAAAAGCATTCCTGTAGGTAGGGTTGAGAGATACTACTGTATCACAGTTTACACACAAACTTTAGCATTTATATTTACATAGCCAAATTTACATGCAAATGCAGCAGTCGAATCTGATTATAATCAACTCTTCATAGAATTGTATTACTGTGGGATCTGACAAGGACCAGCCTGTGGTTATGTTGTGATCATCTGACAAGTTTCTGTTATGTATAATTTATTAACCAATCAGATATTCCATTTCGAACAGATTTTAAAGGCTTTGTTACGTGGACATTTAACTCTAACCGTGTAAACAAACATGCACATAGTAATCCAATATTAGTCAGTGCACATATACTTCCATTTGTTTTGTCACTTTCTCAACAATTTTCATATATATAGCAGTTTAACCTTTATTTACTGATGTGCAGTAGGAAAATTCCATTCAAGAAGAATTAAATTTATGGGGGGAAGTTAGTCTTTCCCTACTTCAAAGGGTTGCATTTTTCTTTTCTGTGTCAGTAATTATTATAGATTTAGTGATTATCAATAACAGCAGTAGAGATTTGGCATATAAGTCATTGTCAAAATATTGCATGTTACATTTAAGTTAATGTGAATTCACAATTTCATTACTGTGCATTCATAATTGTTATGGGGTAAAAATTTTGTATTGATTTTTTGGTGGTTACTAATCATGAATGTAAAGACCCCCAAAATGACAATTCCTCTTTGGAAACAGTAAGAGCCCATCCTAAATCCATAAATTAGTCCTGATGAAACCAATTTTATTCCAAAAACCATGAAAACTAGTACCCATGAAATAAAAGAATTTGCAGAACTTATTAAACTCAAAATACTGTCTTTTATTGAGAGAATTATAGTTAACCCATTGTGGATCAATACATTTGTTCAAGATCATATCAGCCAACTCAGAATTACTATTTTGCTGTAAATATAAACATTTCAGAGAAGGTTTTTAAAATAACTTTGATAGCAAGATCAACACTATTACACAGGCTAGGTATCAAAGGATATAAAGACTACTGCATGCACAGTGGTCCCATATGGATATGGTGATTTAGTTAATCTCCTGTTCAGATTGCAGAGACACACACACATACTAATATGACACAGATTGTTTGAATCCAGAATTGACTGATAAAGTGATGATGATGGTATTTTGGTGTCATACTTGGTTTTCTTTATTAAAATAGAATGTGCCATTGTCACTTTATTGATAGTGGTATCTTTGAAAACTGAATTTTATATTGATTTGCATCAATCAACAGGGTTGATTTTTAGCTCTACTGGTTATAGACAAGAAGAGCTTATGGAATGGCCTGTTGTCTGTCGACCAAAGTTGGTTCTTCATTTGCACAAGTTTGTTATCACCACTCCTAAACTAATTAAAGGATTGCCATGAAATTTTACACATTCATCCCATGGTCTAGTTGTCCTAACTGAAAATTGTGCCACTCAGACAACCAATATGGCTACCACAGCTTCCATACTGAAAATTTTGTTATTATTATTCTTCTTGAATGGAAAATTACATTGACATGAAGTTTATGACGTCTATTTGTTCCTAAATAAAAATGGTGCTGTTTGGACATCCAACATGTCTACTGCAGCAGCTATCTTGAAAATATTATCACTATTGCTACTGAATGGAAAGTCACATTGACATGGAATTTTCAGTGCAAGACTTCATATGATTTCTGGTTGTGCCAGAATGAAAATGGTACTATTTGGACATCAGTTATATCTGGCACAGAGGCCATCTTGACAAACAAGTTATTGGCAGTATGCCTGAACCATAGCTGCCAACCCTTATGATTTTGGTGTGAATTTCATGACTTTCTACATCGATTGAAGGATTCACGATGCATGCAAAAAATTCATGAATTCCCAGGTATCAATTATTTTAAATTTTCCCATTAAGTGCTAGTCGTGATATCGACTGTTGCCAAGACAGTCTGGTACTGCTAGTCGTGATATTAGCATTTTAGCATATTTTAATCTATATGCATAAGAGTAGTTTTACAAATGCATTTGAAAGAAACTGAGGTTAACAGGAATTTTTCTCCACGCATCCGCTGCCAACACTGATTTGAATTACCGTTCAGCATTGCATTTTGAAAACGTCTTCACCACCAAGGGAAAAGAAATATATTGTACAAAAAGTGAAGTTTAGTTTGGAATATACCAGAAATTGGCTGTGCATTCAGCCATCAAATACCAATATACATCGTGTTTTTTGCACACAGTGTGCCACAAATTTTAGCATTGGGCATGGTGGCTGGGATGATGTGAAGAAGCACATTGGTAGCAAAAAGCACATATTAGTTTGGAAACTACACAAAGACAGCTGTTTTGAGTGTTGGAATATTTAAGATTGAAAGATTAGATATATCATTATTAGCTCGAGTTCAGTTTCCTGTGCATGTGCCGACACCACTAATCGTTCACTGTTCGACATTTCATCTTCTGGATTAATACCAATTTGTAATTAACCTACACTGCAGTTAAAATGTTTTCACCTCCAAGGAAAAAGATTTGTATTCCACAAAAACTGAAATATAGATTGGAGTACACCAAAATTTGGCCTAGCATTCAGCCATCAAACATCGATGTACATTATGCTTTTCCCACAGTAGTGTGCCGCAAATTCTACAGTTAGGAATGTGCACAAGGGATGGTATTGTTGCTTACAGTTTGCCTGTCATACATGTACCATGCGGTAATATTATTATATAGTACATGTATGACATAAATTATAAGCAACGATACAAGCCCTTGTGGGCATGTGGCAGAACAATGTGAAAAAGCACACTGCTATAGCACCCCCCGCAGATTTCAGTTTTGGAGTACTTTAAGCCACCTACTCAAGTCCTGCATGCTACCAATGCTGAAATTGTTTGTGAGTTTTCTTGTTGAACATAACCTGTCTTTCTCAGTTGGAGATTAACAACAGTGACAGTGAAAGATTATTTCCTTTATTGCCTTAGGTGCTGAAAATTTGCAACAATTTTAGTCACCAAGATTAACCAGCAGGAAAGAAGCCTGAACTGTTTTGAAAACAAATTTACCATGGCCTGATCGAGGCAATTCAAGACTGCCACAGCATCATATCATGACAAATAGCGTGAAGTTTGTGTATATCAGTAAATTTGGCTTCAAATAAAGTAGTACATGTAATCAGTGCAAATAATGTTTTATTTTTATTTTGGGATTTTCATATAATGCAGTATTGACTATTGAAGTGGGTGGAGTTAGTGCCATGATATACTTTTTCACTAATTGTGCTCAAAATTAACTAATTTTTATCCCACTTTTCACTAATTGCGAGTCTGGAGGGTTGGCAGCTCTGCTGAATAAATGATGGGATTTTCTCTAAAAAAAGTTTTATGAGATCTAGTTGGCCCTAATTAAAACTGGTGCCGATCTGGTGTCTGTTATGCTGCCATGGTAGCCATCTTAAAATCTTATCACTGCTCATGAATGGAAAGTCATATCAACATGTGTTTTTCACTAGAAGAATTTTTATGATGTCTAGTTACTGAAAATGGTGCTGATCTAACTGCCAATATTTCTCCAATGGTGGCCATTTTGAAAATGTTATTAATTATTGTAGGTAGAGGCCATATCGAAATTGGGTTTTCACCAAAAGACTTATTATGTCTATTGTTCCTATATGATAATGGTGCTGATCTGACATCCAATATGGCTGCTGTGGCAGACATCTTAAAAATCTTATTACTTCATAAAAGGCCATATGAACATACTATTTTCACCTTAAAACTTCTTATGGTGCCTAGTTGGTCCTAATTTAAAGTGGTTCTGATCTGACGTCCTGTATGGCCACCCTGGTGGCCCTCTTGAAAATCTTATTATAATTAATATACTTGAATGGAAGGTCATATCAATATGGGTGGTCATATTGACAAAGTTTTCACCAAAAGACTTCTTATGACATCTTGTTAGTTCTAAATGAACATGGCGCAGATCTTACATCCAAAATGGCTGCCACACTTGCTTGTTAAGATCCCTCTCTCTCTCTCTCACACACATACTCTCTTTTGTGTGTGTTTCTGAGAGATTTTAAGCAAGTGAAAAAATCATTTTATTTTTAATATCTCTGTGTCTCTATCTATCTGACTGCCTCTGTCTGTCTCTGTGTCTCTGTCTGTCTGTCTGTCTGTCTCTCTCTCTCTCTCTCTCTCTCTCTCTCTATATATATATATATATATATATATATATATATATATATATATATATATATTTCAAGATATCTTCATTCAAAAAGGTTTTCAAAATATTGTTTATGGTGTTAAAGAAAATGGACTTATAGTTTCCTGGCTTTTCCTTTTGACCAGTAGAACTTAAGTCCCTTCAAGAGAGTTTTAAGAGAGTGTTTTGCTTTTCTTTAGGTATTGGGCGTTACACGAATCCAGACTATATAGCATTTACTACCGTGCTTATTGCAGCACAGCGCTCATTCACAGAAAGTAACAGGGTATGTAGGAATTTTACTTGAATTATACCCAAATATTGCTTTGTAATATTTCTTAAAGTTTAAAAAGGTCAGAAGTTTGTAAAAATTTTATTATATTTACATATAAATGTTTGATATTTGCTCATAGAAACAATATGATTAAAAATGCATTGAAGTGGAAAAGTGTTGGGTTTCAGCTTAGGTAGATCTTTTTTTTTTTAAATACAGTGCTTTCTCGTTCTAGTATGTTTCATTGGAGCCATAAATATGTACCTTGCCCTAACTTCCCTCAACATTTTGTAGTACAGTCCTACCCACTTATATCGACATCACTTATGTCGACAAGCCGCCTATTTCGACAAAAAAGCAAAGTCCCGTCCCTTGGTCTACTATTACTACCAAAATTGTCATGCTTATGTCGACGCCGAGATAAAAAAAATAAACGTACATGTCGACAGAAGCCCTTGGTCCCAGCTTGAACAAATCCTTTTTTTTCTAATCATTTATGTCGACAAGCTGCCAGTTCCGACCCATTCTTTGTTCAACAATTAGTTGATCTTTCTGCCAGGCTTTAATTTTCCCGCCTTATCATTTATGTCGACCAGCTGCCAGTTCCAACCCAAACTTTGTTCAACAGTTAGTTGATCTTGCCGCCAGGCTTTAATTTTCCTGCCTAATCATTTATGTTGGCAAGCGGCCAGTTCCAACCTGTACTTTATTCAACAATTAGTTGATCTTGCCGGCAGGCTTTAATGTCGCGGTCGGATAAAAAAAACAGGCTTTTGTTTGGTCCTATAAAGTTGGCCTCTTGCGGCAACTTAAATAAAAGCAATGAAATCTGATCAGTTCTTGCATTTTCCAAAGTGATCGGTGATTCAAACAAGTTTATTGTGCTGTGAAATTTCCTTTTTAACTTTATTTATATTTACGATGGCTACCAACGGCAGTGTAAAACGCAGATTAAATTTACAGTCTCTGGAAACTAAATATCTGGCTGTTAAGGAAGCTGAGGGTGGGGCATCTCACAAAGATGTCTGAAAAATTTTAAATGTATACCACAGGAGCTGACATTGTTACAACATTGTACTGTAAGAATCATTTTCATTTAACACCTCATTAGCATGTGTCAATGTATACAATACTATGCCTTCATTAATCATATCAGCCGCATATCTCTTGTTCGCTTTTATGTACTTTTCACGATGACTTCTGTAACTAAATACACATACTGTTTAAACCAACTTGTCGACAGGTTTTCATTTCCCTGTGAATAGTCCCATCCCCTTGGTAGCCTCAATAAGATGGGAACAGACTGACCAAAATCTAGGCCAATTTAAGTACATGTACTTGAAGCATGTAAATAACAACTATGCAGCCATGTGCTTATGCCGATATTGAAAATCGTAGTAAATGTTTTTCATATCAGGATGTGACTGATGCAATATTTTACTGTGGATTTTATTACACAAAGGTAACCAAAATGTAATTTGTCAATATACAAGTGTATTTCACACTGGTTTTGTCTTCATGTAATCAAAATTTGCATTGTTTGATTTCTCAAAGTGTAAATGCTACTGACTGACGACAGGTCACCCCGTACTAACGAATTTAACTTGTATCTTTTTTTCAGAACCCCCCCACCCAAACACTTATCTCGACATCCGCCTATGTCGACAATATTTCCTCAGGCCCGAGGATGTCGACATAAACGGGTAGGACTGTATATTAGAAGCAAGACAGTATCATAATGGTATATATGTAAATAGCTATGTATGTGTGTATGCATGCATGCATGCAATTCAGCGCTCATACTTAAATAAACTCACAAACCCTGACTGAAATTCCACAAGCCCCGACTCCAATTTCCACATGCCCAAAATTTCCCCTATTTTAATATTGTCACACAACATTGCAGTAGCTATAGTTCAAATATAAATTCAATAGGGTTCAATGGGGTTTGATGGTAATGCAAGTGTCATTAGTGTTCATCACTACACTCACTAGGGACTGGATGGTCCTGGTGCTCAAACTTCTCTGCTGGATTCTCTGAGTGAATCCTGGTCAGAAACGAGTTGACATATATCGATGTGTTGTTTGCAGTATGTGTTAAGAATTAATAGCCCCACCCCCCTTCTTTTTGTTTTTGCTGGCGTGCTTCACAAAATTACCTCATTTTACCCCCACAACCCGTTCTGACATAATACCCTGTCTATCATACTATAAAAGAGACTGATAGGATCCTGTGTCAAAATGGGACATTGGGGTAATCTGAGGTAATTTTGTCACTCTGTTTGACTTTTTGTTTCCTTCAGATTATTGCCTTTTTTCAGCATCAAACTCACATTGAGCACCTGTGCTCCAATCATGACAGTTTACCATTTATACATGGTTCATGTCACAGGCATATACAGAAAGTTGTGGGTTTTTTCTGTTTTTCAAGAATACTGAAAATTGTATTTTCTCGAAACACGATTGTGTCCTGGGGTTTGGGAGTTCAAAATTGTATGTTTAGCGTGACATGTCATGCTTCAATTGATTAAAAGCAGATCTCAATTTCACGTAGGACATTGGTGATGTGATTTAGATTGCACCATACTATGGCTGATATGTCAACATCTTGAAAACACATTTACACATTTCATCAGTGTGATCAAAGTTTCCTCTGGCAAATTAGAATTTATTTGACAAACCTGATGGACACCTCACATTGAATACAGGAAGGGCCTTATCTAAATTTAGACGGGCCTCGTGCATTGGGCTATCAGATTTTTGAGCATTGATGCATGTATGTACATATGTATTTTGTATGCATGTATTTATATATGTATGAATATATGAGGGTTTAACAGTATATCAGCACATAATGGATATATGGTTTTAGATAAAAGTAGATTTTTAGTGTATTGATTGATGTACAATCACACTTATTAGTTCTTTTCAATTAAGAACTAGAAGCTAACTAAATGTATTCATTGGCATTAGTAGAATCAGATTTATCGAATTTTGTGAGTGGTGGCTGCAGTATTTTGACGGGCTTTATACTTAGGGACTTTAAAGTGAACAGTCAGACACGTTCATATGATGCAGGTTGTTATAGTTCAATCCATGAGATAAACATGTCTGTCAGGTAAACAGATAACACTGGTAATGACCTACAAGTACAAGATATCATTGTCATTTTGGCAAGGTATCAATATGTTTGTTAAATAAGCAGGTAAGAATTGTATTGACCTACAAAGTACTAGAAATCATTGCCTTAGTGACAAGGTATAAACATGATATATAGGTTTTAAAAAAGATGTATGAAAGTAGATTGTATTCTTCCAGACATTACAGAAGCTGAGGCAAAATACAACCAGCCAGGATTGATATCAGTGTAGGAAAGAAAACCTCATGAACTTTTTTTGTATTTGTTAAGATAATACTCTTTGCTATTTTACATGGCTACCAGTACACACACACATACACACAAACACATGCACACACACACCTCTCAAAAGACTTTTATTATAATGTACATTAACAAAAAGTTGGAAATGAAAATTTGGATATATTTCAGTGTATGACAGCTTATTCCTAAAGCTTATCATGGGAAATATGCACAGATTGTATACTGGTTCCTAAAAGTGACATTGGTTTAAGCTGTATGGGAGCATGGCATATATGCATGTGTGTGTGTCTTTGTAAAGCCTTCAAACTGGATCAGTAGATCCCCAGTTGTTTATCTCAACTTTATTATGTTTAAATACAAAACTGAGAACAATCAAGCAGTTAATCGATCCAAAAATAAAGCATTGCAGGGCTGATGAAAGTTTTCCAAGGAATCATCCCTGGGACGAGTGAGTCACAGGAGTTATTCATCCATGTCTTCATTATACCCAACACAATAGACTTCTCTGCTACACACAGTACACTTTTACTAATGATCCACATGTATGCTTGATACTAAAGTGGGTCAAAACCATAAAACTATGACTAATACATGGCTCCACAGATATAAATATAATAAGAGACTATGTTTGCAGTTTGAGAAATTGAAGTTACAGTCCTGATTTCTTTGTGGTATTTGCATTTACAGTGAAGCCTTGCAGTAATCCAGGTGTCATAATTTTCCTTTTCAGTGAGCTATCACCTCTTTATGAGTAAGATATGGGAGAAGTTAAGAGACTTAGAATGTCCAAATTTTGTGATTTGTGTCTGGTCAGACATTGTTACATTTGCCCCAAGAGATAGATAATATTCAGATTTCTTTCATCTAGTCCGATAGTGTAATTCTTGCCCCAGATCACCCGTATTTTCAAGACTGCAGCTTTATTAATACAGTCGCACCAAAGTAAAGATGTGAGCAGATGTGTAAGTATGAAATTACATTTCAGAAAAAAAATGTTAAGAACTTGCATCTGAAAGAAGAATTCCAACCATTTAAATTTCCATCAACTTTTGTACTAAATCCATTATAAAACATCTGTTCTGGAGAGTTACATATGGGTGCCGTACAAATGATTGTTGATTGGCCAGAAAAATTGGAATGTTTCTTGCTCATCACCCAAATAGATTCAGCCAGTCATCAGCTGTTGTTTTGCCATTATCTACTTTGTAAATAGATCATAACAGCATACATTGTGAGAAAGTTAGTGGGAAGTGGCTGAGATACTTAAAATACTCACTTCAGATGCAACATTTATCTTGTAAGAAGTAATTACAAACATATAGAAATATCTGGCATCTTCCCTTTGGCATGACAAATACATCAGTAAAGCTTTAGAAGATACCAGTTACCTGCGTCAGCTGTAATGTTGCCTGAGTAAATGATAAATCAAAATGATTTTGACATTATCTGTTTCTTAACTTCACAGATTATAAAGATGTGTGATAGCTCATTAAAAGGACAATGTTTTCTTCATCAAAATGACATGTTAATTACTTAATAGTGTCACTGTAAATGCAAGCATCATTAACAAACAGAGGAAAAGCGTGAAACTGCAAGATGATACTTACCCATTTTAGTATCAAGCTTACATGGAGTAACTGGGTGAAAGAAGTCATTTCCTTCACAACATGATCTGGACTGACAACAAGTAGCCAAATTATCAAAGGTTATTTATAAATCATGCATGCTAGATGTTAATCAGTGTTGAATTCACCACTTGTTAAGGGTAGAAATGCAATCATATTTATTCCCTAGGTGCAAATCTGCATCTACTTTGTACATGGATGAGTAAGAAATCTAATTTATATGTTGAAATAAAAAATAATTTATCTTCAGTGTTAAATAATAATTGAAATAATGATGTCCTCATACTAAAATCCTGAATTATAAAAGTTTTATCACATTCAGAATCCTTCAAAATCTGGCTCGGTATCGGAATTGCCAAACAGTTCATAAAACTCGGCTTCTGTTATGGGCGTGCTGCTGTCATCATATACGTCGTCATTGTCATCAGTGTCGTCCAATAGTGTGTCATTCTGCTTCTCATTCTCCTCGTCATTGTTTGATTAAAAAATGGCATCATCCTCAGTTCCATCCATGGCATTGCTGATACAGCACTTTCGAAATGATTTGGCAATCATGTCCAATGGAATTGAGTCCCATGCGTCTTTGACCCACTTGGCGACCAAGTCAAGGTCTGGCCTTGTGAAATTCCCGCCTTTTGTCATCTTCACTACGCCTGAACAAACCCATTCGCACCACATCTTTCGTACCCTGTCCTTAAACGGCTTGTTAAGGCAGACATCAAGAGGTTGTAACACTGATGTTAAACCTCCTGGTATCACAGCCAATGTCGTTTTCATTTTCTTTGCAGCCTTTTTGACTTCATCTGTCTTGTGTGCTCGAAACATGTCCCAGACAAGCATTGAAGATTTCTGAAGAAGTGCATCTGGTCTCTTGTTCCAGACTTTCTCCAACCATTCAATCGTTCCACTTTCGTCCATCCATCCCTTTTCATGTGCATGAACGATGACACCAGCAGGAAATTTCATGCTTTTTGACAGCGTCTTCCTTTTAAAAATTATGACAGGAGGCAGCTTTGATCCATCAGCTAAACAGGCCAAAACAACCGTGAAATGTGTTTTTTAATGGCCGGTCGTTTTTATCAGAATACTTTTCTCACCAACAGCATTGACTGTTTTATTGCTTGGTAAGTCAAACGTCATAGGCGTCTCATCCATATTTCCGATTTGTGATAGTTCGAATGGGCAATCCATTCTGTGTTTAATGATGAACTGCTGAAATGATTCAAGGAAAGATTAAACTGAAATAGTTTTTGATTGTGGTAGTATCCTATTTATACCTTAACCTGTAATTTTTCCCATGGGTGGTTGGTTATCAATTTGTTTTGGATAATTATGGATCATTGTTTTGCGTTTTTTTATCGGTTTTTTTAACTGCTGGTAGCGTGATTCAGTTGACCAAAATATGATTGGTTTTCAGTGTGGACATTGTTCAAGTATTGTGACAGTTATAACTTTGAGCAGAAACCATGTCCACTACCTTATCTCATTAAACAATACATCTGAAAGTCGGTATGTATTAGTAATTCAGTGGCATTGTCTTACAAAATCCCTGAGGCATTTACCACAGATTAAGTGTACCGGTAGTTATTGTACAACACTCTACAACTAACAAACCACTTTGCTATACAAACAACTAAACAACAGTAGAAGATAAACTGTGGCTGCCTTTTACTTCTAAAACACCTGTCAAAGAAATCCCTCAAATTATATTTTTAACAATTAATCACACTGACTCGTATATGCTACTTGCCTGTTATTTACCCTTCCTAGGCGCGTGTACAACAAACCCCTATGGAGCCTCTCGCTATGGTTGCTGTAAGACTATCATACATGTACATGACTCTCTACACCAAAATGGTTGTGTCGTAAATACCTTCAGTATCGTAATTCTTAAATCTTTTTATTTACTGTAGTTTCTTTTCATATTAACACTGAAATAAGCTAGCTTGCATTTGTACGGTACTGCAGAGTTTAATGATTACTGATTAGTTGAGGGTTAAATACTTCATTGAGAGATTACTAATATGGCGGTTCTTTTGGAAAATACACGTAAAACCGTGGCTGAAGTAACATGTATGGCTGCATTTTCTGGTGGGTGGACATCTGTCAGATAGACATCAAGTAGGATAATACATGTTTTTCATTCCTTATCCTACCAGTAAAGTTAGAAAAAATACTTGTTTCACTTCAAGACAGCACATATCACATGAGCCATGTGGCATCATTAGGCATGTGATCTCATCTTCGGCAATCAACAGTAACAATAAATACCGGTAATCGAGAAGAAAAGCTCTAAAATTTTCAGACTTAGACCTTGGCCCGCAGATAAGCCAAGCCCCCTTCTTCAAGGCTTTATTTCCTAAATTCTTCGGCTTATACGCAAGTATATACAGTAGTTAAGTTTTACTCAGCCCAGCCAATTTTTACTTAGTCAAGACAAGAGGACGAGTGTTCTCCCCCTGGTCCTGACTTCATTTGGCAAGTTTAACAAATGTGTGTGTGTATGTGCATGCACATGTCTGTTTCTCTTCTGTCTGTCTGTCTGTCATTTTTTTTACCTGTATATCTATTACTTTGATCCTGATCCTGAATTAAGAAAGGAAAATAATGTACTGTACATACCTGTAAGTTGGATCCAACTGCAAACTACATAAACCCAGACTAGCAGCCACATAATCTATGCCAGCAGATCTAGGTCCATGCAGTTTTGTTTTGTAATAACCTGTAGAACAAACAACACAGACCTTGATCTGTCCATGCATTATGCAGCAGCAGATCAGGGTCTCTGTTGTTTGGACACCAATTATAAGTGAGTGTATATATAGCATGTATGGTAGTGATTCTCATTTTATTTTAAGTGCTGGTATATTTTTATCTTTTTTATGGAGTTATTTAGCTTTTTGAATCTAATTCTTTTTTAGACACTTTTAGCTGGCTATGATTTTGAGTTCTGGGCTTCACCTATCTCATTCAGATGGGACCAAGTTAACAGTGGGTGAGTGCTAAGAGAAGGGTAAACATTTAATCCTTTTTTTTCATTTTGTTTTTGTGACAGCTCTGTTATTGATTCACATGCACCAAAGCACTTTAAAATTAATTCTTGGAGCTGAGTCTAATTATCACTAGCTTACATCTATGAGAAATGAAGAAAATTATGAGATACTGACTGATTACATGACGCAAAATGGATAACCTACAAAATAATTTGCCTTTAGCAAGTGTATATAAGGATTTCTGATGCTGATACATTATAGCTTCTACCATGAACCCCCCCCCCCCCCGGCCCGACCTTGTACATTCTGCTGAATCTGACCAGCTACATGTACAGTATTGCTGCAATGAATAAAAATAATTTATGTAGCAATCCTTTGACGTCTAATGCAAAGAATGTTCTTCCAGTTTGCCACAAAGTGATAAGCATTTGTAATGTTAAATCTTTGCCAGTTTACCATTTTTGAACAGATTCACAGGTTTGAATCCTGGCCGAGTCATATCAAAGACTGTTAAAAATGTTACTAGCAGCTGCCTCACTTGGTGCTCAGCATTAAGAATTTAGTGTTAGAACTGGTTAGCCTGGTGTCAGGATAATGTGACTGGGTGGGTCATGATGCTACATGTCTGCAGCGTGATGCCCCATTGCTAGATATCACTATAAACTGCCACACTGCAGACATCATAGTGATATGACTGAAAAATTGTTAAAGCTACATTAAAAATCCAAATCACACAAACACACATCTAAATTATTGCTCATATTGGCATGTGGTTTTCACTAAAAGTTTTCTAATGGTGTCTAGTGTGTCCTAATTGAAAATGGTGCCATTCTTGTATCCAATATGGCTGCCATAGTGGTTAATTTGAATATTGTTTTATCGCCGAAGAAAAGTATTCATGGTTTCAACGCTCAGCAGTTAAAAAGAAGAAATGGTCTTGTATTGAATGCCTGGAGATTCTTTCCAGAAAGTAAAGCATCAGTACCTCTGCAGTTACCAGTTTGCCAGTTACATTTGGATTAAGAAGGAACTCAACAAATGTTTCTCAGTTTCACTTGTAATTTTTATTAATATTTTGAGTGAAAAAGAGTACTCGATTTGTAATGGGCAAAACCAATGGACTGTGTGATTCCAACCCCAAAAATGCATTATAATGTAAATAATAAAAAAACATCTGATCAATTAGGTAATATTTCATATTCCTTCAAAGGAACATCTTTGGAAAATCTCCACCACCATATGTGATCTTTAGGTATTACATTACTGGTGATCTGACATTTAGTTCTCCATTTCAAGAATTGCATACAGGGCAAATCATACATTAAGCCTTTTAGGACATAACTTATCTTGCTAACAGAATGGGAAAGAATTACATTTCAGAGGTTAATTTCAAGCAGTTTTACAATATGCTTGTACAGTTTAAGACCTCTACATCCAAGTATTACAAGACAAATATGTTTTTTTTAAAAAAATCAAAAATCAATCAGCCAGATTTCTTGTATCCAGTTATGACTACACACCAGGGGGAATGATTTTAATGTTGAATGAACTGTGTTGGAAGCATTTACACCATTGTAACCATGGAAACCAGCTTAATCTTAATGTTGAATAAGTTGTGTTGGAAGCATTTACACCATTGTAGATTGGAAACCAGCTTCACAAAGGTATAAAAAAAATACTGCATAAGTTCCCTGCTTCAGTTTGACCATATCAAAAATAATTAGTAGAAACAGCAGCAATATGACTTAGATGGATTGTTACAAAATTCATTTTTTTCTAAAGAACCTTTAGAGATTGTGTTTTTTTCACAACTATTTATCATTACTGCTGATTCTTAGTAAAGCCAAACTGATACACTTCCAAAGTTAGTACGGTCACATTTTTTGAAGCTTTTTTATGACTGAAGCTGCATGGTGCAATGATGTCCACTTCCATGCTTGTATTTTTGTACCATAGAAGGTTTGTAAACCGTCTCAACAGATTGAACAAGAACATATTATGATAAACATTTCGTTATCAGGGGGATAGTTTGTGACACAAATATCTACAATTAGCCATCTTAGGAGAAAAGTGCAGTGTGGACCCACTATAACATGATGATTTGGGTCCATAAAACATGAATGTGTTATATACCAAACCATGCTATAACCAGCCAAGTCAGTTAGCTGAAGAAATTGATGCATGTACCCCAAAAGGGGGGGCCCCGAGTGGCCGAATGGTCTAAAGCACTCACCGTTCCGGATCACTGCCATCTCACCTCTGTCTGCGTGGGTTCGAGTCTCAGGCTCGGCTAATGTGGGTACGTGAGAAAGCCTGCCAGTAGCTTCTCGTGGGTTGGTGGTTCTTCCCGGAGTTTTCCAGGGTTCTTCCTCCACCATTAATACTGGCCGCCATTTATAGCCTATCTTGTGCTGAAAAATGGCGTTAAACCCTACAACAACAACAACAACCCCAAAAGGGGGGGAGGGCGGGGGTGTAATAAAAGCAGGCACAAAATATGTGCTTCATTGGCACAGTTACTATCTTAAATCAATGTATATTAAATATCAACTTGTTCCATGTTAAACAAGCGCTTAAAACAGTTACTTGTTTAATATTTATATTTATGTATATGCAATCTGCAACCTAAGCGAAAATAGTTGTGCACATGTACTCAGAAGTTAAATCTGTCTTTTTTATCCATCAGAGTAATTCCATCAAAACAGTTGCATAAAGAAACATAATTTCTATGATAATAAAACATTTGCTGGATCCACTCGAATCTATTTAATTTCTTGCTAATACAGTCACGCGAATTTATGAAATGGGTGGGGGGTTTTCTGCAACATTTACATTTGCTGGACTTGTCCAACTGTCAGATTTCTGACTGACAATAAAATGCATTATTTAGAAGTGGAAAGTTTCTATAAAGAAACATATTTAGCCTTGAATAGTACATGTACTTCAGCTGATAAAGGTCCAAAGTATTGACCTAGTAATGCTCTTGCAACAACAATTCAACAGGTATGTGTACATGTAAAATGCCTGAACCTAGTTTGGGAGTAAACCATTCATTTGTGTGGGTTCAGAGCAAGTTCCTTAAAAGAATGTTATTCTCATAAGGACAGAGGAAAAAAAAAAATAGACCCAGTATTCATTGAAACATTTTGTTATAACTATGGCTTTGCTTTACTGCAAAGCAACTGGGAAATAGAATGTTTGATTGTATTAGCCTATCTCTCAACCCCTTTAACTTAAATGGTTTTGTTCCAACCCATGTTGACACTGGAAGAACAGTTTTCTGCATATATGTTAATGATTTGAAGCCAGAAAATAAAAAGAGTTTAGATGATAGGTGGTGGAGGTTGTGTTTTTTTTTCATGTGTGTGGCAATGACAAAAACTGCTGACAATTCTGTCCATTAACTTGTTTCAGTGGGTATTTATGATAGATGATTGAGCAGGCATCAATAATCTATTATTTTCCTACAGCGTGGTGGTAAATTAATTGATTTATAAATTTGGTTGAGAAATTTTTTTAGACCACCACATTGTGTGCTTGACTTGTGAACACTAAATCTAGAAACTCAGGACTTGATCCTGCCCAGGGCTTCAAGGTTCTCCTTTTTATATCCCATTATCCTTTGTAAATACTTGCTAATTTAATACTTTGACCCCTCTTTGTTTTGAACAACCACAGCAAGAATAATTGTTGAGGAACAATGGGGTCATTTTTATAGGAAATGCAAAATGGTATTCACTGATCAACTGACTGCGTGATGATTGATAAAACCACAAAGCCATGTATGTATGTTGGCAGCTATCTCGGTTTTTGGAGGTAGGGGTTATTTTATATATCATTGCCCCATAATTGTAACAATCTTTAGTAGTGAGATTAACAATGATGATTAGCATTTACTGAAATTAATTGATTATAAGTTCCGATGAGAATCTTTTCTTTCCTTTGAGCAAAAATTGTACACAGAACATATTTAAGAAAAATGGAAAAGACTTGATGGCTTTTTATTGTTCATTGTTAAGTAATGTTTGGCACTATTCAGCTTTTAAATGAGCTGACTTCTTTCAAAAATAAACTAAGATGAAAGGGCAGTGATCGACTACTGACACATTTGAAATGAATATTAATAAATTATAGAAAGTTTGAACATTTTTTTTTTGTATCAAGAAAGATGCAGTGGTAAGACAATTTTTTCTTCAAGAATGCATCACATTTTCCCAAATTATTAAATGAAATTCTTTTTATTTTGGCACAAAACTTACACTTCTTGAAGAAATTGGTGAAATTATTGTTAAATTTCATGAGCTAGACAGTGTGTTATATGTGCATCTTCCCCAAAATAATAAATAACTTTTTATACTTTAGTTTTCGTACTTCAGTAAAAGAAAATTAATTTTTTAATGAACAAACAATTATATGAATTTTCGATAGCCACACCACAAATCGCAATGTATCGTAATGAAGCATGCTATAGCAGGGTTACACTGTGTCATCAGAGGAGACAGTTTAAAAGATTTTACCTAAAAGAAGTAGTTGTCAGAGAATTATTTATGTATTTGTGAATGAAACAGTTGAGTACTACAAAATATAATCTGCATCCCCTTGAAACACAGTGATTGTGCCAGTGTGTAGTATTATTAGGTATCGGTTGGTCCACACTTTAGCTCATAGGCTATAGGTGAAACAGCTTATCTCACATTAAAGGGATCAGTGACAAAGCATATTTTGTTTTATATTTTAGAATTCTGTTTGTGTATTGTGCTGATTTGTGCTGTATATCAATGGAAAATTGAGCACTCACACAAAGACGCAAGAGCCTGAAGCCTCAGCTTGCATTTTCTGCAGTTAACTCATGTTTTATGGGTGTATGAGCATTAAATTTGATCTAAGGGGAGTTGGTCTAATTACATAGAAAAAGACTTTCATATTTTCTATAACAAACTGTAATGGCCAGTTGCTGTTATGGGGGAGTGGTGTAATTTCAGGAGTGATCATAATTAGAGATTTAACTGCACTTGCCACATTCCATCTTGCCACATTCCATCTTTAACAAAGAAAGGTGGCCTTGTTAATAAATAAATGTACCAAAGTCAATAATTCATATTAATTCATATTTCTGTGATGTCAGCTGTGAGCCTGTGTCAGTATTAATAGTTTAAATTTTCGTGCAAGTTCTTTTTGCAAGGAAGATCTAAACACTATTTGATGGTGTTAGGACATTTTTTGACTAGTACTACACTATTCTATACCAGTACTGTATATTATAATAGTAAAGTACACATATTCTATGTGAAATTTACTGATAACTGACCCAAAAAAGTTGTTACTTTGCTTAAGATTGGTACAGATAATTGTTTTTTAACTACTTATCCTGTTTGTGATGAAATTTTCAATTTATTTGCAGTGGAAGCCGACGCACCATAGTGCAGGCTGGAAGTTCAGAGCCTGGCAGTTTTTCCATCAAGACAATTCCAAGCAGCATCCTTGGGTATTTTTAATTTGATTACCAGACATGGGGAAATATCAGTCTTGTCTTATTATTTACAGTTCAGACTACTTAAATCCATGTGAATGTTTATTAAAATCATTAATCATGCATATAATTGTCATTAATCAACTGGTGAATTGAATTTGCCACATCACAGAAATTAAGCAAGCAAAATTTCCAGATATCATAATCTGCATGTTGCAAACACTTGACACTGTAGTAACATCTCCTTCAGATATGTTTCGGGGCCCTGAGTGGCCAAATGGTCTAAAGCGCTCTCCGTTACGGATCACTGCCATCTCACCTCAGTCTGTGTGGGTTCGAGTCTCAGATTCAGCCAATGTGGGTATGTGAGAAACCTTGCCAGTAGCTTCTCGTGGGTCGGAGGTTCTTTCTGGGGTTTTTCATGATTCTTCCTCCACCATTAATACTGGCCGCCAACTATAGCCTATCTTGTGCTGAAAACTGGCATTAAACCCTACAGCAACAACAACAACAACACAACAGATATGTTTCCTGATCAGATTAACTCTCAAATCCAACAATTCCAGAAAGATGACAGACAACAGGAAGAAACTTTTACCCATTAACTCCCTTTCACCACTGTTTAGTGGCACTAGTTTAAGCATTGACTGCAGTTGCTTGATTGAATCCATCAAGAATCTTTGTGATTTTGAACCATCTATCCATATGTGTGGTTAAAAATTCCTGTCCTAAGGTGTCTGCAAAGGATTGTTAACCTTTGTTGGGGTATTTTATGTGTATAATTTCATAGATTTTTAAATTTGTGCTCTTTATTTTCACTGACCTGGTAAGTCACATGTGATAGCATCACATACATGCATGCAATCTTTCTGAAATGGAAGCACAGTTGAATTCAATACTTTGTGATGTTACATGTGGTGTTGTAGAAATTTCATATTTAGGGTTGTTAATTCCCAGTTTTTTCTCCATCATTCATGTCTTTTAAGAAGCAATGGCAATGAAATGTAATAATGCAGGCCTGATCAAATCCCATAGCTGACATCTCAGACTATTAATTTTCAATGTAAAATTTTCCAAGTCGCTGCTCCCTGATGGATATTTTCCTAATATAAAACAAGTTGGGCAAGATAACTATTTCTCCAAAGCCAGACATGGCAGCAAAAAACTTAACTATGACACCGCTAAGACTCAAAGAAATTTTCAGCCACATTGGGTTGACATTTATACATACTTGAATTTATTGACTGAAGAAAAAAATGTTCAAAAAAACCGCAACAAAATGAGGGCTTCTCTCTTTAACACAGCCTACATTCAAGCCCAATATAGAAAACCATTTTCTGATATGGAGATCTTGGAGAAGAACATTTTTGAAATTGATACTAATTATAAGAACAGACTTCTGGCAAGAGACTTTGCTCTGTTATTTGATCAAGTCTATAGAAAAGAAGTTAGGAAAGACTGAATGCCATGCTGCTACCATATTGAAGCATGATACAGTGTATATAAGTGTCCTGGACAAGTGGATGAAAAAGAATGAATCATCTCAGGAGTGTCAGAGGTACATGGTCAGCAAGGATAATCATGAGTTATGCCTTGCCTGTATAGACTACTTTTGCAGCGCCTTGTAACATTTGTAAGTCTTGGTCCCAGAGGACATGGTCTTCTGACTTGAGAAAGGATGTCAAAGTATGACAAAGGTGAAGCATGAGATGATTATTCTGGAGTGTGAGAATTTGAGTCTTCTCCTGAAGTTGTCTCCCGTCATTAACATAGTTATCATCTCTCTGCCTGCCACCATAGAGACCCAAGTAAGAATGCAGTATCTCTAGATGCATCCAGAAGACATCAGACCAATATCGTCACATTTGATGACAAGGAGATTTAACAAGGATGTGACAATACAGTTGCATTTGTCAGGAAAATTGTTACCCTCTTCTTTATCACATTTGTCTAATAATGCTTTGTTTTGAAGGGAGAGTGTCCTCCTGATGTTAGGCAAATCACCAATATTGGCTTGGAACTTATGGGAGAATATCCTTCTTCAGTTAGGCAGCACAGTGGGCATAACTTCCTCTTTATGTCTGAGCGCAGCCCTCAGGGATGTAAGACAGGATACTTTGAGCTTAATTCTGATTTGACTGATATGTGTTTCCAGCCATCATCACCGCATGCTGCCATGCCAGTTGTTAACTGTCCTTCTATGCCTTCCTTACAGTCTTGTGGTAGGAAATCAGCTTTCTCTATGGAACATGCAGAATACTGGCCATCCATTCCTTTGTATGAGGAACCTTACAGAGATAATGATAACCAGTCCATCTGTTTTGCCAGCAAACTGGTCTTCCAAGCAACCATCAAGCATTCCTTCTAGCCTTCCAGGCCTTCTGTACAGCCTTCCTTCCTGCCTTTCAGCCATGTGGAACATGCATTTTTGGTTGCTCAACCTTCAGTACAGATTGCAGTCATGACATCATTGGCTTAACTGATAGCAAAATACCAACCAGCTTATATGGACAATGCTGCAACTGCTTCCATGTTGCTTGGTAGCTTGTATGCAGTTATGGAAGCAGTGTGAAACACAGACTTACCTACCACCACTCATGATGACTTGGAAAACCCCAGTCTGATTCATACTTATCCCACCATGGAAAGGACAGAATTTAGTTTTACAGCTACAGTGGAAGAAATATATACACTCTGCTGCAGCCGATTGCCAACCTCCATTTACAAACCACACCTACAAAGTCATGGCTTTGTTAGATGTTAAAGATGAGGAAGAAAGTGAAGCATCTTGGCTTCTTTCACAAACTGTGAAATTTGCAAGATCTCTTGAGAAGGCTGAACCAGTTGTCACGATTTGTAAGGATGCCAATTTGTCCAGCTGGGGCATAGTGGCACATCTGTTGCCTCACTTCACCACAGTCAGTGGCAGCTGGAAACCCCAGGGAAAGCTCTTCATATAAGACTCTTGGAAATGTAGGCTACAATTAATGCCTTTTGTTCTTGGTGAGGATACTTAGAAAGTGTTTTGTAATGACAGACAATTCTTAATTCCTGAAACATGGAGGAACCATATCACCCGACATATGCACTACAATTCTATAGTGGTCACTTAATTCCTGAAACATGGAGGAACCGTATCACCCGACTTACGCATCCTAGTCTACAGATTTCTATGTGGATGTGGATACTTAAGTGGTCATTTGGGATGGAATTTGTGACTATGCTTTCCTTCCCAACTGTTATGATTCCAAGAGTCATTCAGAAAACTGGGGACCAGAATTGCAAAGTCAGATGGGACTTGTTACTGGTGAATGATTTGCTTGAACTAGTGAATGATATCCCCATGAAGGTCCTGTCAGAATTTAGTCTGCTTAAACAACCCTTTTGCAGTTGCTTCATTCATCACACCCAACATCATTCATTACACCCAACTCTTGTCAGGAGAGCCATATGTAGAAAGGAGTTTCAGCTGTCAGTTATGGAGAGAATCTCATGAGCAAGAAGACCCTCTGCTTTGAAAGCCTATGAAAGGAATTGGTGGGTTTTCAGAGGCTGGTGCAAAGATAAAATCATTCCCTTAAATCCCACAATCTATCAGATGGCTAACTGTTATCTCTGGCCTTTTGAGGAGAAAGGTTAGCTTACTAACGGGGTATATTGCTCCATGATTTCCGACATATTAAGGCATCATGGTGGAGTGAATATAGGTCACAACAAGGATCCATCAGACTTGTAGGTCATCTTTGACCTGAATAGGCCTAAATCACTCACCCTGTTCCCAAAATGGAATCTTTCATGGGTTTTGTCTTGGTTCAAGTCCGAGTAGTTTGAACCCTTAGCTAGAACCTCTTTGAAATCTTTGTTCCTCAAAACATGATTTCTGATAGCGCTAACTTCAGCATTCATAGTGGGTGAGTTGCACACCCTTTTAGTGGACCCAAACTAGCTCCAGTTCAGATTGGATGGTTCCATGGTGTTAATCACACAACGGGGTTTCATAGCTAAGAACAGATTGCCATCTGTAGGCAATTGAAAGGTATTATCGAAGCTCTCTGCTCTATCATTTCATTGATAGACATAGCAAGACCCAGTCATTGCTGTCAAAATTTATTTGAAATGCATGGAGAAGAGCTGTGTATCCAAAAATATTTTTCTGCCAGTTAAGGCAGGACAAGAGGATATAACTGTTCAGGCTTTGGCCTCATAGCATGGTCTGAATTATCACAGGACCTCTTACACCTTAAAAGAACTTATACTCCCAAAATTAGAGCAATCTCAGAGTGTCTTGCATTCAACCTAACATTTAGGTCCAAGACATAATAGAAGCTGTTGGTTGGCATGCACAGTCAGCCTTTGCATGTTTTTATCTCCAAGCTCTATAATTACAGAGACATGAATTGAGTCTGGTGGGCTAGTAGCTGTGGTCCAGATGGCCACCAGACCCGTTTGAGGTTGGCACAACCTCCTCATAGGCATGGGTTTGTGCATTTGTTGGAGTCACCAAATTTTTTTTTTGCTCTCTAATGGAAAGTTATCCATTATAGATATCTGAGTGTTGTGGTCACAGGTCAATTGACCATTGTTGTGCTACCATCTTATTAAGAATGCAGTTTTTTATTATAAGGATATTATTTTTTCAAAGGAACCCGACGGTAGAGGTTGAATGCTTATGCCTTTACTCCTACTCTTACCCATTCTCCTAATATAAGTGTGATTGGGGAATGTATTGAAGGGAAAAGCCAAATTTTTGGGTAAATTATGTTTCTGTGAGAATAGTTACTGATTACATTGCAAGTAAACCCTCCCACATCTCACTTCAGATGCTAGCATCAGTATCGCACAGCTTAAACTAGTGCAACCTAATGAGGATGAAAGGGAGGTGATGGGTAGTGTGGGTAAAAGGGAGGTGATGGGTAGAGTGGGTAAAAGGGAGGTGATGGATAGAGTGGTTAAAGGGAGGTGATGGGTAGAGTGGTTTAAGGGAGGTGCTGGGTAGAGTGGGCAAAAGGGAGGTGATGGGTAGAGTGGTAAAAGGGAGGTGATGGGTAGAGTGGGTAAAAGGGAGGTGATGGGTATTTTTTTCTTTTTATCTATATGGTAAATGGGCATGAAAGATAAATTTGTTTTTCTGGAATTGCTGGATTTGAGAGGCAGTGCAGCTTATATTCCTAATATTAATGTGGTTGGTTCAGTTTTCTCAGAGAAACATCATTTACAGAAGCAATTTGCTTTCTAAACCCTAACAACAATCATTTTTTACAAACTAGTAATTTATTTATATTGCTTGTATCTGGCCATTCTTCATATTCAGTTTATAGTTCTAAATCTTGGTTGAACTCTGCCCAGTACTCTTTTGGGAATGACAGTTTTTCTGTGTATTACGATTTGTGAACTTTGCAAGACTTATAGCTTTAAATCATAAAAAGATATGTTTTAATTTGGTTTAAAAGGTAAAAACAATATTTGTTGAGGTATTTTAAAGTTGCAGCATTTTCTGTATTGTAGTGGTGTGCCTTGTTTTAATTCATTTCAGATACATTGCAATCCACACTGTTGGCAGGCGTCTCATATTCCCAGGAGCAACAAGTCTTATGAATGCTGTCATAGGTGAGATAGAATTGTGTAGCCTCACATTAAATGAAGTTAGTTGTTTGTGACATATTTTCAGTTAGGTCATTGATCTGCATGTACTTACATGCATCTGCAGACTTCAAAACTTGTGAAATTTTTTTCATCTAACAGTGCATGAGACCATCATTAAACGTCCTGATATCTGATCATTGGTACTCATTCAGGTTTTATCAGAACGAGTGAATTGGCAATTTTAAAAGGCCTGACCTGGCAGATTTTAAGCCTTTCCAAACCATAACTTTCTATGTATATATTTTATCACCACCAAGTTAGCCACATTTATTTTGGTGTAACCTGTATTGACTTTCTGCATGTAATTGCCTGGTGAATAATATCTTGTTATTGTACTATCCTGGCATCAATGTCAGCATCCCACACATACGAAAGCGTATAAATATGTACAGCTGCACTGCATCTAAACATTCTTTCTTCCTAGATCATAGGCAATAGCTTCAAAAGGTTTTATAGCACTTACACACAGGGAAGAGGGTTAAGAGGACTAACTTTGTGCATACATGTACATTAGTTTTTGCACATTGTATTGAAATTGTTATACCTGGAATTATTAAACTGGTGGGGGGGGGTGCATTTTGTTGAGTACTACATCCTCATCACAAGCACTTCACTGTAACCCATATTTCATGCTGCACTGACTTGGGATAAATTGTTTGATTTAAGTTTTGTTTTCATTGTCTGTTCATGACAGAATCATCAGACTAGATAATTTTATGCATCTTTATTAGACCTCACCCGAACAACAAAAGAAGGTCACTGTGACCAAAACTTTCCCAATTTACTGGCTTTGGTTAAGTTTTGCATTTAGCTCATGACCATATAGGGTATTTTGCATTCTGTATAGGCACTGTTTACCTAGAATCATGAAACTTTGTGAGAGGATACTTCTTGTTGAATACTACTCACTCATAGCAATAGTAGGTCACTGTGATACATATTTCAAGCTTGACTGATTTTGGATCAGTTGTAGGTTTAGTTTTCAAGCATTGTTTATGTTATATTTGTCAAATTAACAGACTCTATGCATTTCTATTATTGTCACATCCATACAGCAAAAGGTCACTGTGACCTTTGTTCACATGGTTTTAGTTAATTTTTTGTATTAGCTCATGAACACGTGTCTTTTACATCCCGAATACATATTGTTGTACCTAAAATCATGAAACTTGGGAGATACATTTTGATGAATACTACACCCTCATTACAAAAGTATGTCAATTTTGTGTTCAATATTGTGTTTTAAGTTTATTTCTGAAGATCTGTTTGAATCATCAAAATAGATGATGGTAGCCATCTCTATTATTACCACACCCTTGCAATGAATGAAGATCACTGTGACATTTTCACCTTTTACTGGCTTTGGCTGTAGTGAAACTTGATGAGAGGATGCATCTTGATGAGTACTACACCTTGATAACATGATAGGGTCACAGTGACCCACATTTCATGCTTCATTGATTTGGGGTCAAGTTTAGTTTATACTTGAATCATTAAATTAAATGATTCTATCTCTGTTAGTAGTTCACCAGTACAAAAAGGTCACTGTCCAACATTTCACTTTTTGCTGGCATATGTTAAGTTTTTGCATCTAGCTCATGACCAGATAGTGTTTTTGCATGCCAGATAGTTTTTTTTTGCATGCTATATACATTCTGTTCTCTATAGAATCATGAAGTATGGTGAGGGAGTGCAACTTGATAAGCACAACTCATTCATTTCACTCATAGGCAGTTGTAGCCCATATGCTATGCTTCACTGATTTTGGTTAAATTTTCTGGGTTTTTTGTCTTCATTTCTCATGTACCATTCATGCTAGATTTGTGAAATTATGATGACATACCTCCCTGTTAGTACAAATCATTTACAACAAAAGAAGCTCATTGTGACTTATGTTGAATCTTATTAGCTTTGGTTAAGTTTTGGCATTTGAGTCATGATCACATGAGCTTTTTAGCATACTGTATACATACTTTCGTACCTAGTATCATGAAACTTAGTTAGGGAATACATCTTCATACATTCTTCACCCTTTTTGCAAATAGAGGTCTCTGCAACCAGTATTTCATGTTGCATTGAGCTCATATTTTGGATGCTGTTTATGATCAGATTATGAAATTTGATAATTGAATGCATCCTTACAACCAAAGGTCACTGTGACCTACATATCATGCTTTACTAACATAGTCTGAGTATATGCATTTAGCTCATGACCACAGAGTTATCTGTGTTACTTATTTTGTAGGTTGCACAGAAAGCTCCTTTTGACCATTGCAGTTGGAAGTAGGAATAAGTATATTTATTTGGTGGTATACTTTAGATAATTAACTATTCATTAGGTATTGTGATAGGTTACCCTCACTAGCTTATGTGTATTGTACATGTGAATGAGTATAGTAATTAAATGGGTGGACTGCAAGCATGGTTTTCATAAGAGGTAAGCTGTAGCAGCTAATCAAGGTAATTACAGATGGATGAACTGTGCTTGGAATCTCTAAGGTTACTAAGTGCGGGTGACTTTCACCCATTCAGGTCTGGCTTCTGCAGGTCGACATAGTTAATAGCTTCTATGGGAGGGTGATAATAGAAGTAGATAATAAGAACAGAGATTTTTCAAAAGGAGAAAAACAAAATTAATCTCTGGTTTTTATCAACTCATTATAGTACATCAACTTTGATATCATAGAAAATAGCATTCTTTTTTCTAAACTTAATTTAGTATCTTGTAAATCCTGTCACAGTATTTATTTATGTGTGTATATAGTTTAATGGCATGTCAGCATAGTACTGGCTATATAGTACCAATTAAACAATCTTACAATATAAAAAGAAAAAAAGAAAAATATTGAACCTTTGTTAGTATTGGGGCCAAATTTCATTGTCGTGATCACTTTAGTGTGGTGCATTGGTGATGGAGTTATTGCCCCTTTCCATCAGGTCCTATTAACCAGAACCATTCAACATATACTGATGCATTTTTGTTGTGTACATTGTCACTTTGACTGATATATTCCTTTATGGGTTTCGTCTCTGAACTTATCTTTACATTGGATTTTACTTACAGGCATTATTGCCCAAGAACTTCAACTTTTTCTAATGCAATTTTACATGAACATTGTTTTATCAACCAAGATATGTCTTTTACAAGTTTTTTCTCGTCTACTTCATTTTAAATAGGACCCTTATCAATCAACTCCGTATCTTTCACATGTGATAGAGCTTGTATTGATAAGTCATCAATGAAGATAGATTTCAAACATATCATGTAAGGGGTTGTTGCCCCTGCATGATTATCTTCTCCTGACTTTTGTTGACCAACACATTCCATTGTTTAAGGCCACTAAAGAGTAAATTATAGTGAGCAGGACCCTAGTCATGTACCATTTGCTGATAGCACTAGTTTCATTTACATATCAATTTAATATTATATAATTGGTTTTGCATTAGATGTAGATGCTCAGTCAGCATTTCCTAATTGCCAACCCAGGCTAGAACAAATTAGGTGTTGTTACTGGCAGCTGTATGTAATTATTCACATAATTAGACATATTTAAATCCCAATTTGTTTGCAAATCCCATTTGTATTGTATAGCCAAAATGTTTGGAAAGCATAAAAGGGTGTGTAAAGAAAACAAAACAAATGACATTAATGTTTTGTTCTGTGTTAGGAGTAAGAGCTTATATGATATGCTTATGAATATGGTGACATATGCTGCTCCCTTGATAACTTGCAAACCTGCATATAATACGGGGACAGGTGTTGATCCCATTTTTTTTTCTAGAAAATGCCAAAACAATTGGCCCTTATTTGTTGACTGAAGAAAATCGTGACCAAAATTGGTGATATATTACTTGTTTTATCGTAGAAAATATTACTTGTTCCTGATATATTACTTGTTTTATCGTAGAAAATGGCAGTTAGTGTCCAGAAATATGAATGATAATTATGAAATTCTCAATTTTGTTACATTGTCCTTAACAAAATAATTATCAGTACACTGTAAATAACAATCTTCGATAACATTTCAGTCAGTGAAAATGTCATTATTGCCTACCAGTAGCAACCCTTTAAAAAAATAGCAGTGAAATAAATTTTGTCAAGTGAAAATTGTATTTTTGTGGTATATTTAAATTGTCTCCTTTTTTAGTCAAACAAAAAAAAGTAAATATACCATCACAGCTATTTCTGCAGCATTTATGTGAGAACCTAATTAACTACCTAGGTTTTGGTCTCCAATTTGTGGATATATTTGTTATATTGTTACTCTAAATTAAAAGCAGACTTGCTTAGTATTATCATGTTAATTATCAAATCAATTAAGGGGAGTGGGAAAAAAAAACTTCAAAGGCATGCAAATCCTACCTAAGAGTTGGTGGTCACAAGGTAGCATGTCAGGTCAAATTCAGTTGACACTCGAACACCTATATTATTGTATAAGTAACAACTATACTACCTTAAAATATCTAGTTATTCACAAATGTGATCAAAGATAGCAAGACAACCAAGGAAAAGGAGTACCTGGTGAATTAAAATCTGTGTTTCATAGATACTGTTCATTATGGAAAGGTAAGTTCTAATGTTTGTAGTGAACTTAAAATTCCTGAATTGGCATTCAGATATTTGCTCAAGGATGAGCAGAAGTTTCACTGTTACTTGCATGAAATCACACCATCAGTATTTCACTAATAAAACAATTTTAAAAATCAAGTTTCAATGTTGACATTTGTTTCAAAAAACAAATGTGTCTTCTTGTTGAACAAAAGGAATCTAGTTTTGTTGTGCAAAAAGCAGTGACATAACATACAATGTTTTGCTGGTATACATGTATGTGATGTGTTGAAACCACTTGGAGTTTTGTCTTTTATGATCTTTCAGAGATTGGTTACCTTGGAAAAAAGGTAATTTATGCCAAAAAGCGAACAATTTCATTAGGAAAGCTGTTTAATAACATTTATTTCCAGTATGATTATAAAATGATTATTCAGCCATTAAACAGTGCTGCTCCCACTCCTTCCACAGTCTTCTCAGTGTCCAACTGGGATGGCACCCTCTTCATTTTTCAGAGGTCATTCAGTAACTCACACCCTCACTTATAGTGTGGTCTGTGTTTTTGGACCCTATTTTGTGCGAGTTATCAAGGGAGAGGTATACTTCTACACTATATGAAACTATTTCTTTTTACCATCTTTGAACAAAACTTATAGTTTCGTATATTTCTCCATTAGACCTTGAACTGTCTGCTTTTGCTATATTCCTAAAAATTATACTTGATTTTGCAGAACCATCTTTGATACAGGCAAGAGCTAAACTTGTGGAGGAGGTAAGTTACCAGCATGCCTCCAATATTACATGTTATTATTGCAGTGTGACTTTTAGCAAAACCTGAAAAATCATAATAGATAATATAGGTACATCAATCTCTCACTGTAGTACACTTGGATAACTTGCAGAACTACTTATAATGGGGGGTTAGTTGTGGATCCTTTTTGTCTTTGTACAAAATGTCCCAAAATGGCACATTTGTTGACATTTGCAATCAAAATTGGCAAATGAAATCTTGATATGTCACTCGTTTTATAATCAAAAACAGCAGTTAGTGCCCAGAAATTTTAATCGTTATCATGATATTGGCAGCTTTTGATAAGAAATCACACATTTTGTTATATTTTCTTTATCAAAAAAATATATTTCTCAGTACACTGTAAATAGCAATAAATGACAAAATGTCGATCAGGTAAAATGTTGTTTGATGTGTTCAAATCACTCTCAGAAATGTTGCCTTTTTCACATGTCCTAAGTTGCTTTTGGCATTCTAACATGTTTTTCCATATTATTCTAGTAATAATACTCTCAGTACCCACTGTAAATTTAGTGAATGTAAAAGCACTTGTTAGAGTTTAGATATTTATTGTACTGTTATATATCTAGTCAGGCTCAGTCCTATTATATTCTTCCTCTTCTTGGTTGATAGAGCAAGTAATAACTATTTCTGTTGGCATTTGGGAGTCATCATGGCACCGTGATTAGCATGCCAGACTCACTGTGGAAATGGTGTTGGTCTGGATCCTATGATCAGACCAGCCTGGGTCAGCTACCATGGTGTGTTCTTAGTCAAGGCACTTTACTCCAATTTACTCATCACTAAACTTACTTGTCGTGCAGTGCCATAAACCACCAAACTGAAACAAGTCTGTTGGCATCCAGTTTTAATGCAGCTGTATCATTGGTACAGTTTATTAATTGATTGGTTTCCAGAATTTTTAGGGTAGTTATTGTCATCCCCTTCAGATCCAGGTTATTGTGGACTCCTATCAACATCTGTATATATATATTGAATTGGAGGGTACATTGAATAATATTATATGATGAATCCATAAAACACTCTTCAGAGGTCTCATGCCATTCATTTTTGTCAGTATTGTGTTTCAGAGGTCTTGCACCATTGTTATCATTAGTGTTGGTTTTTTTTTATTCCTTTCAATTACAAAGACTTTTCCTTTCTTGGAAAATTAAATGTCACAGAGTGTGGGTATGTGTGGACATAACAAATCCCCATTGGACTCCACACCTCGCTTGCCACTCATGTATGAATTTGTCTATTTTGTTACCTTTGGTATAACAAGGTTTTTTACTTTGCAGAGAGTTGGCCTATATACTGGAGGAAGAAAGGCCCCTTTTTTTCCTTGTTGTCTTTTCTCCAGGAGGGTATGGAAACCTTCTTTGAGTCCATCAGGATTCACAAGAAGACTTCTCAGTCCCAGAAGCATGTGGAATCCTTCTCTGTGCCCATAGGGGCTCAGGAGAAGAGCAGACCTCAGTATCTAGAGGGTATGGGATCTTTTTTCTCAAAGAAAAAAAGACTCCCTGATGGTCAATCCAGCATAGTCAGAGCAAGTTAAAGTTCGATCCAGACTCCCTCCAAATGGAGGAAACACAATGGAAAAGAGAGCACTCCCCAGCTTGAGTGGGAGCAGCACCTTCTCAAGATCCATAGTCCAGTGATGGTAACAAGTAGATCATGCCACCCTGGTAGGGAAGAGCAGCAATCAGACTATAAGTTCTGAGGAGGACCTCTCCATCAGATCAGAGTTGCCTGATTGGTCACTAGGCAGTCAGCACTGTGTTTCTCCTAGTCACTACAAGATGTGGAGGCATTCATTTCAGATTTGTCCCAAGCCCTTGTGATCAGAGGACAACAAAATTCTCTCCAGTTTGAAGAGACTCGGGGCTGCCCATATATCCTTTTCCTCCCCCATTTGGCCATGGTATATTTCCTTTCTCACTCCCATTTGGTCATGGTTGTGGAATAGTCTCAAAGGTTTCTTTGGGGCCAGGAGCTCACTAGGCAACACAAGAGGTGATTTGTACACATCCCCCCACTATGGTGAGGCAGCTGGTCCTAGCAACCAGTTACTTGCCTGTTTGGCCCCTGAAACCTTTGCCCCCCCCCCCCCTTTGGATACTGATGATTTCAGAGGGGACCTGGGCTTGCCTTCATATAATGATACTGTATGGACCAGAAATTAAGGTTTGGATATTTGTCACCATAGCATGCCATTCTTGTTTGGCAGCCTTCTTCAGTCTTCTGAAAGAGGAATCCTTATCAACAGCTGTACTTCAGCTCTTTGTGAAGGCAGTTGCTAAGATGTTGGGGCATGCATTATCCACAGCTCTGGGGCTATTGGTGGAGTTGCTCCACCTCCACAGAGATGTTGCCCTGGACATATCAAAGGTCTTACTGGACCACATTAAGAACTATATGGCTGCCCCTTTGGAGGCAGAGATACTTATCAAAAGTCTTAATCCCTCACTGGCTTCTCAGGACTAGAGGGACTGACAGTACAGTTCCTCACATCCACTCCTGGGCCATTGAAATCACTTTCATCCAGACCACCCTTTGGAGCCTTCTGCTGAATTATTTAAGAATATACAGCCTGAACAGCTCAAGAAGTAACCTCCATTCAAGCCTTCATCTTGCCCATCTTTACCTAAATGAGGCAGCAGAAGGGACCCTGAAAGGAGAGTTGCAGGTTCCTCCCAATTCCCTAAGGATGGGGTGAGCCCCATTAACTTGTTTCCTCTCCTGCCATGCATCCCTCTTCCCAGGATCCTTGTAGGTGCTCAGGTAGCCTTTTATGAAGTTTGGTCAGGCATCGTGGAAGATATTTAGGTCATTTCTTTTCTAAAGAAGGGACTACCAGCTTCATTTCCAGGAGTACCTACCCCCACCCCCACAATTTCAAGGACACGTGTCCTTTTTCATCAGTGAGACTGGTTGAGATAAGGGAACAGGTAAACACCTGCTGTGGAAGGGTGCAGTACAGAAGGTGGAAAATGACCAGTTTCTCCCCATCTATTCGATTTTCCTGATAATCAAAAAGCAGAATATTTCAGCTGGTCATCAACACATTTCTTCAGGATGAACCAATCAGGATGGAGACTACTGCCTAAGGCAGGAATACTTTAAGGCACAGTGATTGGGCAGTCTCCATCAATCTTCAGGATGGATTTCTTTACATCACAATTTTTCTTCTTCACTGGAAATACCTTCAGTTTTGCCTGGATTGGGAGATTTTAACATATTGAGTCCAGCCTTTTTCAAGTGTCCAATCACAGAGTTTTTACCAGGGTAATGGCAATAGTTGCCACAAACCTAAGTGCTATGGGGATCCCCATTCTCCAGTATTTTGATAACTGGTTAGTCCATAAGAGCCTCAGGTACCTGTCCTGTAGCTGGCCCATGGTGACCTGTTTATGACTAACTCCAAATCTAGAGATTGGAGTTAATCCCTTCTCAAGATTTGGTTTATGTGTGGAGAAACTTCCTCACTATCTAGGTTGAGTTGGTGCCCCACTGGACAGGATAGACAGAATCCTGCCTTGTTTGGTGGTGTTTCAAGCCGTGGCCAAATTGTCTGTATCTGTCCTTCCTGGGGACCTAGAACACTGCAGCAGACCTGGTTCCCTTTGGAAGACTTTACTCTTTCCAGTTCTCCTTTTGGCAAACAGGAGAGCACACATATTTTTCAGAGAGATCAGTTTTTTCAAGCATTACATGGAAAGTATTTCCACTTTCAACAGTGGAAGGACCTGCTGTTTGAGCACGGTGGATCTCTTCTTCATAGCAACCCACAGATTCTCCACCTTGACACTTGGCTCATCTCAAGCAATCAATCCATCAGGATGATTTTTCAACAAAGTTTTCAGCTGCATTGTCCATGCCACATTGTAGGTCTATGATGCAAAATGGAGAATCTTAAGTAATTGGTGCTGTAGGATGCATGTTGATCCTAGCTGTCCCTCTCAGTGTGCACTTGTAGACTTTCATTTTATGTTGGAAGAGAGTATGTTCTGTCTCAGCTATCAGGGGCAATAGAGCAGTCCTGTCTAACATACTCAGGTTCTTCAGGTGTCTGGTCATTTACTCAAATCCACATCTCTCCAATATTATCGCTGGCTCTGATTGTCATCTGATCTTTATCACACTTATTATTCCTTGATGGAATCTTTAATGTGTTTTTGTAGGCTTAGTCAAATCTCTCTGAACTGTTGATGAAGCTGCTTTCTAGAACCTTACCCTTAAAATGGCCTTCCTATTCTCTATTAGTGCCCTTGCAGAGAGAAGCAAGCTTCATGCCTTGTCGATAAAAAAGTTGTGTTTATGGTTCATTGGTAATTCTCCTCTCTGTCCACTGGGTTTTCTTGCAAAAATACCAGCTACCTTCGATGACTATACTTCCTATTGAGATCCCCAGTCTCAGTTATAACTTCACTGGTGATGATCAAGCTGGACTTTTCTGCCCGTATGGGTTTACCGTTCTTTCTTGTTGCTTTTAAAGGGAGAAAAGAGTAAGAAGTATCATTTCCTGCCTATTAAGGGCACTGCTGATATTTCATATTTTCCAGGTGAATTGTCTCAAAATCAAGAGAACTTATTAGGCCCTTACTTTCCTTCATAAGAATTAAAACCCGGTAAGTTGCCACTGTTGCTGCTTTATGTGTCCATGTAACTCATTCATTATTGGAGAATTTTATGACAGCCACATTTTACTACTTTTTCCGACATTTGCCTTTAGTCTTTGGTGCACCAGGGCAAACACATAGAGCTATTTATTGAGAATTATTCCCAACAAGATTACAAAATGAGTGTTCAGCCATTAAACCCATCCTAACACTTTTCACTGTTGATGTCCATTCCTTTATTAATTTTTCAATAGCCCCTTGGTAACTTGCACCCTTATGCTACAATCTGCATTTTCTGACCCAGTTGTACACAAGTTATTGAGTTTAAGTTTCATCAGAAAAGTTCATTAAATTTAGAAACTTCAGAAAGGACATATCGACTGCTCCGGTGGCCTAGAGGTTAGAACGTCCGCCTTGGATGCTGGAGTCCATGGGTTTGAACCCTGGCCAGGTCATACCAAAGACGTATAAAAATGGTACTAACAGCTGCCTTGCTAGGCTCTCAGCATTAAGAGGTTAGTTTTAGGACTGGTCGACCTAGTGTCAGGATAATGTGACTGGGTGGGACATCATGCTACACGTCAGCAGCATGATGTCTCAGTGCTAGACTTCACTTTAAACTGACACACTGCAGACATCGTAGTTATGTGACTGAAAAATTGTTAAAGCTATGTTAAAAATCCCAAAATCACCCCCCCCACACACACACACACACACAGCATTTTCAGATGCAGTGTGTGCTTCTGGTATTTAAGAATCTCTACCATCAGTCAGTGAAACTTAATTATGATCATAAATTTTATATTTCATTGTACAAAGAGATATATCTTCCTATTCCATTAATAAAACATCTAATTCCAATCAAATTTATAAGGACAATAAATCCTTTATGTGATGGACAGTCACTTGACTGGCTAATTATATACCGGCATCCACCATCTGTTCCTGAAATAAATGGGTTCAGGGTGGGAGATACTTTTTCAAAGCCCCTACCACACAGATAAATATTAATTGGACTGATTTACTTAAAATAATTGGAACTTTCTGTATTTCCTCCACTGCTTATATTACATTAAAATTCTATCTACAATTCCACCTTGAATTCTGGAATAGCTCTGATTAAGAAACAGATACAAAAATTAAGTTTGAAATGATAATCAGTTAATATGAAGAAGCCAAATTATTTATAGTATAATAGTCAAAACTGCCTTTTTACAGCATGTTAGTAAGTTTTAAAATCTTTAATATGTTTAGTTTTAAATTGTCAATAAAATGTAGTAACCTAAAATTTACACATCAATTGAAAGAGTACATGAATTAATGGTTTGTTTACTTTGTCTACTTCTTTCAGATAATACATATTTTTTGCAAGCAGATGAAATCAGGTATATGTTATCAATAAAGACAGGTGTCTGCTGAATATAAATTGGAAACAATAGGACTATCAAAGAGGCCAAACTTTGCTATATAATTAGTCCATCATATTATGTGCACTGATAGAGCTGTCAGTTTGGACAGTTTATACTGTATTTAGCCATGGGCAAAAAGAACATAATTGAGAATTTTTTGTCTCCTTAGAATGTCTAGGATTTCACTAATATGATGTATTTTTTTCAGTTTGAATATCTTTGTATCAATTTAATCTTTGTAGAAAAATGGGCAGCGAGCCAAGCTTCTAACGGAGGACAACAATGAAATTGACACAATGTTCTTTGATCGGCGGGGAATAGCTGGCAAACTTGGGAAAACTTTAGTAAGCACAACACTCAGACACCATTTAATGAGATAAGAGAATGTGCCATGTACAAAATCTGACACTGACACCCAAAATTATTTTTTTGTAGCTTTCCTGGATCTAATTTCACTATACATGGTCATATTTTCTTCGTCATATTTGACAGTTTCATTCTTACCATGTTTATGAATGAATTTTTCACTGAAGCAAATATCAAGGATAAAAGAAATCAGTCATAATGACTCATTTTCACCTGAAAAAGAATGTTTACTTAAAGGATTTCCTCAAATTAAAAATATTTCTGAAGCTGCATTACACATAAAATTATTATCATGTGAGAATTTGAAACATAAAATTAATTTTCATCCTTCTTAAACTTTACCTATGATTTTAATAGTATATTGTCAGATTTATTATAAACAGGATAATGTAAATTCTCAATACAAGGGAAACATTTTGAGAAATTTTTTTAAACTAGGGCCAGGAGCCCAAGTGAGCTTGTGGTATAGCCTTGTGACCTGTGTGTATCATTTCTTTCATCCATCAACATGTCATCTTAAACTTCTTCTCAGAAACCTCTGGGCCAATTTGAATTAGTCTTGGTGGAAATGTTTCTTAGGACATGGCCTACCAAAATTGAGTTCAGAGTGGTTTCTTTTTAACTTTTCTTCTGCCAGCTGCCTCCAACATGGTTAGTCACCTTTGATGTGGCTTAGATAGTATTATTCCTTAGGATATACTGTGCTAGAATTGTATTTTAGGTGACTACACTAGCATTGGTGAAAAACCTACAGATTATACTAGGGAGCCAGTTGGTTGAGTTGGTAGAATATTGTAATCGAAGGATGCAGGTTTGATACCACCAAGATTTGGTTGCCTTTGTGTGTCCTTAGAAATAGGCACTTAGCTCCCATTTCCTTGACAAGATATAGCCAATAATGTGTTACAAGTGTTGTTAAAACCAGCAAAAACAAATAGGTGGGGGTCCTGGGTGGCTGAGAGGGCTAGAGCACTTGCCTGTACTGATCATTGCCATCTTACCATTGTCTGCATAGATTCAAGGCTCAGGTTTGGCCCGTTTGGGTATGTGAGAAAGCTTGCCAATAGTTTCACAGGGGTCAGTGTATTTTCCTGGGTTCTTCCTCC
Source organism: Megalonaias nervosa (assembly GCA_016617855.1). Taxonomy (NCBI): domain Eukaryota; kingdom Metazoa; phylum Mollusca; class Bivalvia; order Unionida; family Unionidae; genus Megalonaias; species Megalonaias nervosa. The sequence continues at coordinate 22,551 of JAECUM010007673.1, read as the reverse complement.
ACCACTTATACTGGCTGCCATGTATAGCCTATCATGTACTGAGAAATGGCATTAAACCCACAACAACAAAACAGATAATACTCATATCCCACTATGTATTGCTGTTGTGACCAGTATGCAACAAAAATTTTAATAGGAGGACTTTATCTCCACAACCACTTTCTCATATCATGTTCCAGATGTGATAAGTAGTCCTGGCATGAAGACCTTTCACATTCACACAGAAGATGCCAAAGAGTACCTAGTCTAGCTGAAGTTATTCAGACTTGAAACACAGTTAAACATGTCCAATATCACCAATATATACGGTATACAGTGGTCCCCCTCTTGAACAGCCCCCCCGACCAGCGGCCACCCACTTCTTACAGCCAAAATCCCTTGGCACGGACGAGTTTGTATTCAAAAGAACCCCTCAAGAATGGCAACCCCTCTAACGCAACCAACAGCCAGCATGTTGGGAAAAAATGTAAACTGTTCCCCTCACAAGTGGCCACTTTTTATTTCAAATGTGTCCAGAACCAATAATTAATTCATATCGTAAAGAAAGTAATCAGATTATCTCTACTGTCGATACCTGTCTCTTGATGTCAGGTTTCCATTGCTGAAAGAAGTGTTGGCTAAGGTACATGCAACACTAAGATTAATATTACATCATTATCTATAAAAGCCAACATTTACAGGAAATGGGCTCAACAATGTTGTGACAGAGTTTTGGGCTTCACACACCTGTTGAGTTCTTTTCTTTGATGATTACAACCGGACGTAATTGTCAAAATCATAACTTGGTCAGCATAGGCTAAATATAGATTAATCTTGAACAAAACAGGGTACCAGACAAAGACCGAAAAATCACTTGACAGTACGTCTATTGCTTCCTTTATGAAGAAGGTGTTTTATCCACTCTACAAAAGTTTCGTCTTATTAAATAAATCACATACAGTTAGCAACATTCAGATAAATCATTACTAAACATTAACATGTCATCACGTAAATGGAGACCTATTACTTTAGAAGAAAGTTGGTTATTCTACTCAACAACATGGGGAGGAGAGGTGGAGGGGGGACTTGCCAAACAATTTTACGTAGACAAGACTCTAATAAAACAAATTTATGCTGAAAAGACTCGAATAAACAACGTCGTAACTGATAGGGAGATTGTTCAGCAGCATTGGGAAAATGGAGCAAATGGAAATAGAATTATGTATGTACCAAGATTTAAATGATGGTTTTGAATGGTTTTGCAATGTGCATGACAACAATACACGTTCGCATATCAAGCTTACATCAAGAATAAGAACTATTAATGTATATTCAGTTGAAATAAGACTATTCTTAAAACAAGAAGAGCCATTTAATAATTCATGTTACTTTTAAACGAAGATATTAAATGCTTTGAAGTATGTAGCTTTCTTAATATGTACATTACATATACTTCTCACAAACAATTTCATCCCCATCTGGAAAGGCCACCCGTCTTATAAGGCCACTTTCACAGTGCAGAAGGGGTTGCCGAATAAGAGAGGGACCACTGTAGGTGGAAATTTTCCTGACTTCTGTGTCTTTCAACCCAAGGCACCTGCCTAATTTCTGTATTTTTCCTTGTAGACCAATGTATTGCAGATGAGTGATATCAGGCTTGCAAATAAATGAATTTAGATGAAAGAATTTTAAAAGCAGCAACAAGTAACAACTCTGCACAGTTATGACAGCTTTTCCATCAGGGCAGCTGCCATGTTTGTGTATATACATTAATTGACTGAATGTCTTTGTATATCCATTAATCCACTGAATGCATTGTAGACAGTTTCTGTTTGACTGAGGTGGGTCTTTCCATTTTTTTATCTTCAGATCTCTCATAATGAAAAATTTATGATTTGGATACAATTATGATAACACCTAATTATGTTTAAGTTCTCTCTTCTGAAATATTTCAGGTCATTAGCTGTGAAGGTAATGCTGGGTACTATGAGATTGGGTCAACAGTCACTCCTCTTGATGCTGGGTACTCAGTGCTTGGCTGGAACCACCCAGGCTTTGCTGGAAGCTCCGTAAATAATTCTCTTTGAGCTCAGTATTGTCTTCCTTTAAAGTATTCAACAAAACATTGGAAAAACTTTGTTATGATATTGTTGTTGTTTCTGTAGGTTTTTTACTCCATTTTACTGTAGAGGATGTACATTCATGCAGTTCATAGGTACATTCAGTTTGATGATTAATGTATTAGCCTATGAAAAGTAGGTCACAGCGATTTTGATAGATTTTGGGATCATTGACAGACCAAATAAGCGGGAAGGTATTCTACAGAATTCTTGTAAATAATAAGATCACGGTAGATGCATTCATACTCACTGAACAAGGTATCAGTTTTATGACCCTTTCATATTCATTGGAATGAGCATTTATGGTGACTCCTGGTGGTCATTATGTCCATATTCTTTGAAGGGCATGCATGGTGACCCCAGGCTGTGGTTACGTCCATATTCATTGGAATGGACATGCATGATAACACTAGCCTGTGGTTATGTCCATGTTCATTAGAAGGTGCATGTATGGTGACCCTGGCTGTTGTGTCTGTCCTGTATGTCACACATTTTGTTTGTGCTTAACAACTTTTAGAGGACTTTGTGGACTAATTTGGTGTTAAGCCTGTTAAGATGAAGACTTAAGTCATGTTTGATTTCTCCTTTCATCAGTCAACATTGGACTGAATAATGGCCCCTGTTTGTCTCAAGTTTGCCCTTGTGCCTTAATCAATGGTTTCTTCAAATTATAAGATATAGGCAGGGGCATCCTCCTTGTCTAAACACATTTCTGGTTACACAATGAAATGTTATGTGCTGTTTTGTATCCTTACAGAATGTTGTTATTCAGTTTTGAGAAGAATATGATGTTCTATGTCATCTAAATTGTTATTCATGATGTAGACAGTACAAGTTGATTTCTCTCTGCTTGCTATAGACCAGCATGTTGTTTAATTTCATTTGGTGATCATTGTAACCAGTTATTAAAAGCTGCTGTGCGGCCTTCTAACTTGTACAAATAATAACATTGTAGTCATCTATTTTTATAATACTAATATCTTCTGTTACATTGTTGCAATGATCCAGCCTTGTACTTTTGAAATTGAGCTGACTACTTAAGAAAATAATAATATGTCTGTGTAATATTAAGTTTTTTTTATAATATTAATTATCAAACATGAATAGATCCAGGTGTAGAGATTAAAATAGATTTGTATTTTTAATTAGTTTTTGGGTACAAGTACCTAATATAGCAATTTGTGGCATATCCTTTTATACAAATTGATTTCCAGAGTCTTAGAAAGATTGTGTTTAAGATGGTTATATAAGAAAAAGGGTTAAGATGGTTAGATAAGAAACCTCCCCTGAAACTAAATATATGTCTCTATGATCAGTTGATCTTACCTTTTAGTCCATAATAGAACAGTAACTACATGATGAGAAAGATGTACATGCTACATAAATTAATATGAAATGTGTTGTTTTTTTTAAATTAGTATTCATTAGAGATTAAATTTTTTAAAAAAAGTTAAATTATATTGAAAATATGCCACACACAGCTTGCTATGAATGACATGTACTATTGAAGTACCATAAATTTCATTATGTGAATTTGATATTCTATTTGTAGTATTAACTGTAAAGACATTGTATTCTTCAGTTACAATGCAGTGTAACTTTTCCATGTGACGTGTAACAGTGCAACAAGGTATTTATGACACATCTTTAAGGAATAATAAAAACAAGTGTTATATTACAGGGAGTTCCTTTCCCTGACCAGGAACAGAAGGCAATTGATACTGTCATGCAGTATGCCATAAACAAACTGGGCTTTACCCCAGACAACATTGTGTTGTTTGCCTGGTCAATAGGGGGATACTCAGCCACATGGGCAGCCATGAATTACCCAGATGTCAAATATGTGGTAAGTTTGTTACAAGGGGGAGCTTTGAAGTTGATGCAAAATGATATGGTATTACCCATGTTATATGTTGCACGTTGGTTAATTTTGTGTTTGGGCCAGTTTGGGGGATCTTTTATGGGATATTCCATGTTTTACAAACAAATTTCTGGTTTTAAGACTAGAAATATGTACATGTAGCTGATGCCTATGTGTAATGTTTTCCTGAATATTAGTTGCAGTTTTGAACAAAACCATTCTTTTGAGTTTAAAACCATTATTTAACGTGAAAACCTGGCCTGGATTTCACCAACAGAATTTAAGTCTTTACTTTAACTAATGTCTGCAATCCTGTGTTCTGTTTGGCTCATATTAAAATTTGACTAAATGTAGATGTATCCTTATAAATAGATGAACAGTTAACTTTTGTTTCACTACATAAGTAAAAGGACAGAAATGAGTTTTATCTTAAAGTAATTAACAGAATTAGTTTTATCTTAAAGTAATTAACAGAATTAGTAATGTGTGAAAGTAAATGCAATAATGAAATATTTACCTCTATTAAATGTGTATTCTAGGTAAAGGAAGTCATTTCATGACGTACCATAAAATGGTTTTGAGTTAGTATTGCTTTTAGTATTTTGACACAGAAGGCTGTCACTAAGCAGTTAGGTTGAGACAGTTTGTTAATTTGTTGATTAAATTGATTAATCTTCAGAATAAAATGACTATAGTATACATAAGATCAGCTAATTCCATTGGTGTTTTTTTCTATCTTGGTCAGAAACCACAATTTCTGTTTGTACATCCTTAAATGTTAATATTTCTCCTTTGAATATGTTCCCCGATCACATTATCATTAGGAATATAAGCCCTACTACCTCCCATATCCAGCCTTCCCAAAGAGGAAATTTTTCTTTCTGTCCCTATTATATAGACAAAGGGCAATAACTCTTGCCCATTATATCCAATTGTCTCATAAAGGTGGTGCTTGTTTTAAGCTGAGCAGAACATCATGTAATGGGATACTCACATTGCTGGGAGGAAGGAAGAGCATTAAAATAGTATGATTGGTAAGTATTCGAGGAGAAACATAATTACTGAAAATCTGTTTTGAATATGTTCATCATCACATTAACTTTATTCTAACATTTTAAAGTACAAAGCTTCCAGACTGCTTGTAGAGAAAATGCTACATGGCAGAGCTGAAGTAGTAACTGATGATTTCATGGGAGTTGGTGCATCCTAATATCAAGGGGAGGTCACTCTAACTTCCACCTAGGTGGGCAGGTAACTTTTAGCTTTTCAGCTAAAAAGTTTTAATCTGTGAGGGCTGGATTTGCAAGGTAGTAGTAGTTCTCCAGAGGTATTATGATCAGGTAAGTACTATCAAAGAAACATTTTATTTGAAAAAAATTGGTTTCGTAGTCATATTATTTCATTTTTCAGCACGATTGAACAAGTGCAGAACTTAGATTTGCTTTTAGTGTTCGCAGGATGTTTTGGAAGAAATGTTAACATCCTAAACTCCAATGATCTTACCAAACCATATGAATTTGGTGATGCTATCAGTAAATTGATAATAGAATTGTGGTAGACAATTACTTTGTTCAGCTCTTGATAGGAAACTATTTTCAGGAACCTATGCACATCATATTTATCCCAGAATTTTTTAAATAGAGACTTTCTTAGTATGTCTGTACTTGTTAGGATGGCCGAAACTGATGTTATGCTTGGAAATAAAAGTGCAGTTACAAAGCCAAACGAAGTCCATAGTGTGACAAAGAATAGATATGTTCACTTTGTTTTCATCTTGTGACACTTTCTCCACAATTTTAGACACAAACCTAAATATCCTTGCAAACATTTGGGACTTGTCACTTACTTCATACAAGTTACAAAAGAAAACCTCCCTTTGCTTTTTCATCCTACTGGTATGTAATAAAGGTGGACTATGGACTAGTTATTGCTTTTTCATCCCTCTAGTATGTAGTAAAGGTGGACTAGTTATTGCTTTTTCATCCTTGTATGTAATAAAAGTGGACTTTTATTGCTTCATATATATTACAAAGCAAAATCTCCCTCTGTGTTTTCATCCTGCTGGTATGTAATAAAGGTGGACTACTAGTTGCTTTTTCATCCTATTGATATGTAATAAAGGTGGACTAGTTATTGCATTTTCATACCCCTCGTATGTAATACAGGGGCTGTAACTTGTGCTTCATTTATGTTACCAAACAAAATGTCTCTTTGCTTTTTCATCACCCTGGTATGTAAAAAAAAGGTTAGAGCTATTGCTCTCAAGACTCTAAAACCATTTAAGATATTTCAACCAAACACAGTACAAATGCCCAACAAGTTGCATAAAGTTGCCATTTACTTCGAAGTTTATGCATTTAGTATTTGTTATGTTACTATAGAAATAAAGTGTATATAAAGTGAGAGTTAAGGACCTTAAAGTGCTGGCATAAGAAATATAAAAATCAAGAGTGATAGACCATAGGGTACTTTCATTAAGAATCTTTATATAAACTGGGGACTAGGGTATGTGTAATCTCAAGATGATTCATGTTAAACACTTGTAATGGCAGAGGTCAAAGTTACATTAGGCAAACTCATATGTAGTTTTCATGGTATATGCATTTTTTATTTATGTATTGCAGGTTTTAGATGCCACATTTGATGACTTAGGACCATTGGCTGTTGCAAAGATGCCAGAATATATTAGTAAGTCTTGCATTTTCGGGATAGCAGATGTTAATCTTTGCTCTCCTTTTATGTTCACATATCTCCTGTGTCTCAACCCACTGTTTATAATTCATTCAGCTTTTATGTCCATAACAATTTGAACATGTGACATTTTAATTTTTAATTTTTAACATCAGTCTCCTTTGCATTAACAGATTATTATGTCGGGAAGATAAAAACTCTTTGTAGCTTCATCTCAAATTAGTGCTTATTATTTATTCAGCTTTTATGGCTGTAATGATTCATATGTGACATTTTGACATCCAACCCCTTCATGTAAACCAGTTATTCTGTCAGGAAGGTGAAAATCCTATTTAGGTTCAGTTACAAATTAATTATAAGTATTCATTTTGATGATGGCCTCTATTTTAGGGATCAGTTTTGTACCCTTTACAAGAGGAAAGCCAGAGAGTGCTTTAAGTGTTTTTAAATTATCATTTTTGTCAGAAATTAATTTATTCCATTCCACAAAATACATCCTTTGAATGATTTTGAAAAGATTGATAGGTGAATTAAATGTAAATATAGATCCAGGTGCTGATGTCACAGAATTGTACACCTTAAGGATGTTCTAGCACAAGAGGGGGTGGGGTGGAAGGCACTTAAATTTAAATATAGGTCATATTTTTGGGACACAGGTGGTTGGCCATTTTCTTGTACAGGATGCTGCATTTATGACGTGTGGCTGGGACTTTTGGTTAATGCTGTGTTAGTGTTGTCATGCCTATCAAACTCATTCTGATCTCTGTGTGTGTGCTGTCATGCCTATCAAACTCATTCTGATCTATGTGTGTGTGTGTGCTGTCATGCCTATAAAACTCATTCTGATCTGTGTGTGTGCTGTCATGCCTATCAAACTCATTCTGATCTCTGTGTGTGCTGTCATGCCTATCAAACTCATTCTGATCTGTGTGTGTGCTGTCATGCCTATCAAACTCATTCTGATCTGTGCATGTGTGTGCTGTCATGCCTATCAAACTCATTCTGATCTCTGTGTGTGCTGTCATGCCTATCAAACTCATTCTGATCTCTGTGTGTGTGCTACCATGCCTATCAAACTCATTCTGATCTGTGCATGTGTGTGCTGTCATGCTTATCAAACTCATTCTGATCTCGCTGTGTGTGTGCTGTTATGCATATCAGACTCATTCTGATCTGTGTGTATGTGTGTGCTATCACGCCTATCAAATTCATTCTGATCTGTGTGTGTGTGTGTGTGTGTGTGCTATCATGCCTATCAAATTCATTCTGATCTGTGTGTGTGTGTAAGATTGAGATGCAGAGTTAGTAGAGGACCTCAGAAACCTCTGAAAACCTAAAATTTCATTTTGAGCTTAGAAATCTAAGAAGAGCCTAAAAAAAGACTGATGGAAACCTAAAGTAATAAAAAAAACAACTAAAAATGAGAAAAAATTATGAATGGCTCTACCCAACCCCACAAAAATGCCTTTTTAGACATGGTTTTTCATTAAGCTAGCCTAGTAGTCAAGAAAGCATGCAAATTTCTAAGCACTTACATGTTTTGTTTAATTATTTATTAATTTTCAATTTATCTTTATTTTCATATTATTTGGAAACAAAATGTTATGCTCACCATGGAGATAATCTTGTAACTGTTTTATGGTCTTGGACTGCAAAAATTTTTTTGAAACCTTGAAAAACCCTTAAATTTTATCATTGAATTTCCCTTCTAACCTTGTAGAAGAATAGAAACAGAGAGGGAAAAATAGACAGATTAACAGAGAGCAAGTGTGTATACTTGAATTGTAAGTGTGAGTAATAGAGCTCGCAGAATTTTCAGTCACAGGTGATGGGATACATATTTTATAAAATAAGATACATGGTGTAAAGAATGAGCAAATGTTATTCCAAACTGGATATGGTTCATATAATGCATGATCAAAAAATAGTCACTGAATGATGTACAACATGATGATGGCAAGTTCTTTTCTTGATAAATCTGTTGACTCTGTTTGTGAAATGTAATTTAACATGTTAAGTCATAGGCCTGCAATCACTGACTCATCAAACAAATAACAGAAACATAGCATTAAAAGTATTTTATGTATTTAATGTGTAAATGTACTTTTCAATTTCCTTATTTTAATCAGTTACTGATATTTAGAGAGAAAAGTGGATTGTGTATTGAATTTCTTTAAGTTACAAGTGAAGAAAAATGGATTTACTTCTTAATAAAATGTTGATTTTTATGCATGCATGTTGGTCTTATTTAAGATCCATCTTAAATAATAATAGTGTGCAAAAAGTTTAGTTAACACAATATAGATGCAGTCTGAGGAATGTATAAATCCCAAATATTATCACATGTGAGATTTGCAGGTGCAACATCACTGGAAGGGAAATGTAGTTAATTTACTTTGTCTCATAGCACCTGGAGAGAGTCAACATGTTGAGGCCATGTGATTATTCAATTTTGGCCTATATCATAATTATCTGATTATCCACAACTTGAAAATTTGGTGTAATAGCTTAGAACAGAACAAAGATTGATATAGTGACAAAACCATTTGAAGGCTAGATTTTCTGATTAATGATGGTTTTTATGGTATCTTGTTTTTCATCTTTTTTTCAGGAAATCTTGTATTCTATAGCATCAAGAAATATTTTGACTTAAATAATGTTGGACAGCTATGCAAGTAAGTCAAAATTTTATACTTTTTTTCTTTATAAAGTATCATATTATATAGATGTTATTTTCTTTTCCTATGTTAATACTGGATATATTTTATCATTTGGTGACCATTCTGGTGGCCTTGTGGTTAGAGCATCCACCTCAGATGTGGGAGGTCGCAGTTTCGAACCCTGGCCAAGTCATACCAAAGGCTTATAAAAATGGTACTAACACCTGCCTCACTAGGTGCTTAGCATTAAGAGGTTAGTGTTAGGACTGGTCGGCCTGGTGTCAGGATAATGTGACTGGGTGGGACATCATGCTACATGTCTGCGGTATGATGCCCCAGTGCTAGACATCACTATAAATTGCCACACTGCAGACATCGTAGCGATATGACTGAAACATTGTTAAAGCTACATTAAAAATCCAAAACACACACAACACACACACACCTGATCATTTGTTACCAAAAACATGATATTTTAACAAGTGGCAAAGCCATGAGTTAAAATATAGTTGTTTGTACCACAAGATGAAATATATCTGGTATTAATGTAGAAAAAGAATTTTTTTAAATTATATACCAAACTTGCTCCAGAATCGAAGTTCTGAATATTATACTCACTTTTAGGCACAGCACAGTCATCCCCACTCCCTTTTTGTAAATTTACCTCACTTTCATAGCCCGATGATATAAATATATCTAACTTAAGAAAGCGGTAGGATTGGGTTGACCTAATGTCACAGTAAATTACTTTTTTTTTCATTTTGTAAACTATTTGACCCTTTCTGAAGATAATGCCAGTCTGATTCAGCAATGCATCACAGTGGGTTTATCATTGTTGTCAAGAAAGTAAGGGGAAATAACTTTAGAGAGAGACGCAAATGGCATCTGGTCAGATTTCTTTATCAAAGATTAATTTCCTTGTCTGAAATGTAAGGCAGTTCTATTTATTTGTTCTAGCTCACAAGTACTTGTTTTTGTTGTTGCAGATACAACTTTTTTAGGCACACACAATCAAGCATTGCATGGCATGATGGGAGATCTTATATTTTCAAGTGTGAAAATGTAAGGATATAGTTTTCACATGTGAAAAATTGTGAATATAGTTATCACATGTGGAAATGTAGAAATGAAAAAAATATGAAGATTATTTTGCCAACAAATCTATATATTTCACACTTAAGTATATGTTGTTGTTGTTGTTGTTGTTGTTGTTGTAGGGTTTAACGCCATATTTCAGCACAAGATAGGCTATACATGGCGGCCAGTATTAATGGTGGAGGAAGAACCCTGGAAAACCCCGGGAAGAACCACTGACCCACGAGAAGCTACTGGCAGGCTTTCTCACGTACCCACGTTAGCTGAGCCTGAGACTCAAACCCACGCAGACAGAGGTGAGATGGCAGTGATCCGGAACGGTGAGCGCTTTAGACCACTCGGCCACTCGGGGCCCCACACTTAAGTATATAATAAACCTCATTTATTATGTGCACAAAATCATATAATGCTTAGCATGGAATATTCCAATTCCACTTTTGATTCTTATTTAGAAATGGGTTTTTTAACATTCCTGGATTAGAGATGAGACTTGCAAAGTTAATAATGTTATGGATTGTAATAAAAATGACTAAATAGAGATTTAGAGTGAGTGGAATATTTTTAAGAGATCCTTCTTATTTTATTGTCAATCCCACACTAATTGGAAGTCAGACATTTCAGTCACTTTTCAGGTGCCAGTGGCTGCATTTTGCTGGTGTTTTGGTTAAAGGTTTTCATTTCCACATATTTTCTAAATCCTGCATCATTCTTTAGAAAAGTAATTATAAAGTTAATTCATTTTATGACATCTCACTTACCCATTTTACCGTGGTCAAGGTCAAATTGACTGTCCTGCAGAACTTGCCTGGAGGTGTTTTTGCATGTATACCCTAAAGCCCTTGATAGATTTTCATCATATTTTGCATAAAGTATTATGATGCCAAGTCAATTGATTATATGTTATGCTTGGTCACCAAAGGGGTGACCAAGCAAATGGTCAAAGGGACCTTTGTGTCAGAGCAGTAGAATATGTTTTAAGATTTGTCTACTTTCATTTCCTAAATCCCTTGATGGATTTGCTTCATATTGGGATCAAATTAATATGAAGCTTAGACAAATCATTTTCAGGTCAGACTCTTTTGCCCCTTTGATATTGGTGTCAAGGTCAATGTCAGAAAATTTTTGTTTAGGTTTTGGTTGAAATGTTCTTGTTGGTTTATATTTCCTAAACTCATTGATGGATTTTCTTCATATTTGTGTTGAATCTTTATGAAGCTAAGTCAATTCTGTGACACATTCACTTGCAACTTTGACCATGGTCAAGGTCATAGTCACAGAAAATTTGTGTTAATGATTTGATAAAAAAAATTTCATTTGCTTTTATTTCCTATACCCTTGATAGTCATGTACATAATAATTGTTTGCAAGACATTACAAATGTGTTGTTGACTTCATTATGATTGGAGATGTGCTTTAATTTATATAATAATGATTAGACTGAAACTATGTTTTAGCTGATATAATAAAAGCCAATGCAGTGAATCCTCCATTTAATGGCCTTTCAAAGGATTATTTTTTGTTTAATAGGTTAATGTCCGTTATTTGAAATGGTCAGTCGGATGCATTTTAACTTTATATATATATATATATATATATATATATATATATATATATATATATATATGTTTAATCACATAAATTTACCAATATAAAGACACCTGGATGAATTCAGTGTCCAATAATTTGTGATAATAAATATAGAAACAGGTGCAGGATACAAGACAAATTTAAATGACAACATTCAGTAATTCTTTCGAAACACATTTCTAAAATGGACCTCTGTGAGTAGAAAAAAGGTGTCCTTGGTATATATTTGATGTGTGCATTACATAAGTTACATCTGTCATTGGATTTCAAATAGGTGATTCAGATAGTGTTATGTGTCAAAATTTTTCTTTCATCAGAATGTCGTAAAATAAAAGCAGGTGCCACTGGATGGTGGTAATAGCCTTATGAAGTTATCACCTCCTTGACCATCTATTAGTGTTTGACCATATATTCTTTAAAGTGTCGCTAGGAAATGATATATGGTTTGCAGATAGTTGAAATAATAACCAGGCTGTTTTATGCAAAAGTTAATTGACCTGTCATCAAAGTAAACAAGTTTTATTATATGAACCACATTTAATTTCCAAAATGCAGCAACCTATATTGGTATGAAACAGATTTATCTGTGTGTGATAAGTGTTATGACTCAAGCTCATAATATATGTAGCAGAAAGAAGGTGAAACCAATAATTTAAGTAAAATCAACAAACAGTTCAATTTTCTAAGTTACTAAGTGAAAATTTAAGAGACAGTATTATGAATTAAATTACAAATAATCTCAATGTCCTATCACAGGTCCAAAAGTATAGAATGTTCTGAATGAATTCCAATAGTCTTGAATGTCCTGATGTATCACAAGGATGCAATCCAGAATGCCTTTGAATGAGTTCACAATAATTCCAAAATAATGTGTTAATCCAAAGTAAATGAGAACATAGTAATTCCAGTGAACAATTTAAATAAATAATTTCTCTCAAATCACAACACAACTGTAAAGGATTCTAACAGAATGGTCTTAAAACAGGAATGATTTATGTGTTTACCAAGTTCCTATTTATAAACATTTTCATTTGACCTAGATGCAAGTCATTCAAATGAAGAATTTCAATCAAATTGTAAACAAGTCTGTTTCTACATTATTCTAAGACTATAAACAACCAATTTATAACTAACAATCATGGACAAAAGTTAGTCATATAAACATCCTATATGTACAAATGACAATTATCTTAAAGCACAGTCTACAGTCATGGACAACAGTTAAGTACACAGTATAGAAATACATAAGGAACTACACATAGCAATTCACAACTTAAAGAGAAAGGGACCTCTGTATGTATGTCACTGTGTATATGTGAGAAGCATGTGGGATGTGCTTGTTACACTGTGTGTAAATGTGAGAGAACCAAGTGGGATGTGCTTGTTTTAGTGTGTATATATGTGAGAGAACCATATGGGATGTGCTTGTTTCATAGTGGCAAAAAATAGATGCCTTGATTATGTACATGTCATGAGCATCTGCGATGTTATTTGCAATTTTTGGAAAGACAGAGTTTACCATCTTATAAACATTAATCCCTGTCTGTAACAAATATTTTTTGTTAACTAAGCTTTTAATGCTATTTCTAATGACTTACTCTTAATTTAGTGGCCATAGCAATGATCCACCATGTTTTGTCCCACCAAACTTTCTTGATTAGAAATGAGAAAAAGATAATCCGTCTTGTGTGTTGGTGTGGGATAGGAAAACTTATTCCTTGGGATCATAATTTGTTATTAGAAGCTGTGCAAAGCCTTATTCCTGATTGCCAATTCTGACCTTTAGGTGGGATTTCCCAGTCCCCAACTCATGTATATGAATTTTTGATGTCAGAGCCAACTGATTATTTTATAAGCTATGAAACCAGCCTATGTATCATGGTATATTAAATAACATATTTCAAAGAATAAAGATTGCTGATTGCTGAAAATAATTGGAAACAATTAACACAATTTTGCAGAAGAAGTCTATGTATGTGTAAATTTTATGCAACTGTGAGTTTGAACCTTAAACCATTTTATCAACATTGCTGCACAGGTATTACTGGGACATCTTACAGTGTGACATATTTATAGTGGGTACATACAATGGCATTTTTACCAATAACAAGGCACAAAGCAGATCATTCACATCATTTTATAGTTTACTTGTGGATACATCATTCATAGGATGTAAGCATGTTTTGTCAATCTGCCACAGAAGTATTGTAATTTGGTCAAACATTAACATAACAGTCTATGGGGAATGAATTAATTGCCCATGACCATTAGTTTTGTTTGTAAGACATTTTTTTTTCTTCACAATATTGCTTAAATGAAAGGATTACTACAGGTTTTCATGGGCTAGCAAAAGTGTGTTGCTTCATTTCTTCTTCAGATATGTTATCTGATCATAATACCTTAGGAATATGAGTACTATCTTGTAAATCCAGCCCTCCAGAGCTTGATTTTAGAAATAAAAGCTAAGAGTTGTCTGCCCACATTGATGAGTCAGACAGAAGTGCTCTCCCCTTGAATAGAATGAATGGCGCCAAATTCCATCCATACATTAGTTACTATTTCTGCTCATGCTAGGAAGCACACACTTTTAGATACCTGGCAAACCTGTTATCAATTCATATCTTTTCATGTTGGGTGCAAGTCTGAGAAGATTCTCACACAAGGGTAGCATTCTCCCTGTATATTTCTATTTAATTTTCATTCTTTTCTATCCAAGATGAAGTTTCTCACTTTATTACACTAATTTTGTTGTGTGATATACATGTCAGTGACAATTTGGTTACCTACCCTATGTACTTGACCTAGTATATGAATTCTGTCACAAATTATCAAACAGATACTGAAAAGTTGGTGTATGTAATGTTTACAGACATTTTAATCGTCATCAGAGTACTGTAAGTTGACGATTTCACATGTATAGGCTATCAGTTTGCTTCCTCTATTTACAGGTTTCAGTATAATAGGCAGGATTAAGTGCTCTGCGTGCAAATGTATTAATCTGGCTTAGAATAACCTTGCTTTATGTCTAGAATGTATGAGGCATGATTCAAGTCATGCATGTGACATCTGGACAGAAAATATATGGGCTTATGGTCCTGGACAGACATAGCATGTGGAATAAAGGGAAGGCAGAGAAATACACTATCATGCCATTAAGTATTGCCAATGCTTTACCTCATTGAACAAATTTCTTCTGGCAGTAATGTTAAACTTGTAGATTCCACTGGATTAAAAGAGACTTAATCATTTCAGCACAGGCATCACATTGTCAAGCTGATGTCCATGACCTGAACAGATTTTTTTAAGTGGTACCTTTAGAATCTGATCCAGCTCTGCATGGCATTTCATTTGGACCAATAATGGCTTGAGACGTGGATTGCCAGCAGTCAAAACCAGCACTGAAACAGCTTCAGCTGATACAGGGAAGGACTGGTTACAGTGATCTATTTATCTCCAGCCAGTACCAGCATAATGAACCAAGAACCAGAAGGAATTAAATAATGGCCTTGCTCCATCAAGCCTGGACTCTGCTAAACTGGTCACAGTCAACACGAAATTTAATATGGCCTACTCCATTGCTTGGGAGAACCAGTTATGGTATCAAATATCATGTATCCCATCCGGGCATGATAGCACAGACATTGACATTGAAGAGCCCATGACCTGTATTCATTATTGTACCATGATGGACCCATGTTGGTTCTCAGACTCCTTTTGTTCACTTACCAGTATAGTGCCACATTACCCATGTACTATTATGGACCCAGGTTAGGCAATAGTCATTAATCATTGTCTAGTAATTATGAATCCATGTATACCTGGTCCCATCAAGGATTCATCTTGACCCATTGCCATCATAGACCCAGGTCAAATGTTTCCATGTTTGCCTGTCTTAACTTACTAATACAGTACCAGCTACGGCGATGTTAAAGTTCTGGATGACAGGCCATTGACGATACATTCAGTGATTGTTTTAAAATTTTAAAATTACAGTATCTCAGTCTGGATGGACTCCAGGTCTAGTGAACTGCGAGTCTAGGCAGTCTTTGTTAGCAACGTCACAGGCATCACAGGAGTCATCTGTATCATCTCATTCCTCAGGAGTTGAGTCACAGTAAAAAGCGTCATTGTTGTCACTTAATCTAATGATGACAGGAGAAGAACCAACCTTCTTTGCATTGATTTTAGCTATTACCACCTGAATTTATCAACCTTTTCCAGCTCTAGCAGACATAATTTACGAAGTCCCAGCATAAGTTGATCTCTTGGCAAAGAGAGAGCAGCCTACTTTCAGAAAGCACTGTTGGGTCAAGTCGTGGATTTATTATATGTTTAAGGAGGCAAATGCAAGACTCCAGTTTCATTGGACCTTTCTTTTCACAGCAACAATTGTAATCTAACTTTAATGTGCCTTACTATTTGACACAATTGTCTGTTTTGCAGACATAGTTCCAAGCCTTTGACAGAGGTGTTGTGGGCCTGTGAATGTAAGGACCCACGTTAGTATATATGAATCGGCATTTATTTGACAAACAGTCGCTGATCTCTAATGTCATTACAGTAGGCTGTTTGTTTGACCTAGTATCCATGGCTGTATTCCAGCAAGCTGAATGTAGCCTTGTCTCACCCACCAATATGACCACTAGCCATGCTTGGGAATCAGTTTCTTGTTCAGATTGTGAATTGGGTGGCACAACATATAGCATCATTGAATCTTCATCCTGCAAAAAGTGATAAATTTCTTTCCACTCCCACCTTTCTTAAAGAACATCATAAGGCCATAGTTAGATTACAGCCATAGTTGTTGAACTTGCTTTTGATAACATGGGGGAAATCTGCGAACATAGCCACCAAGGAGAAGTCTCAGAGCAGGCCCAATATCATAGACCTCAGCTCTTGTTCCAGAACAGTGAGCAGAGAAACCAGAGGAACCCCTCTAGGGCACTTCCAACAGGGAAGCAGTCCAATAAGCTCTATACTTGGTTCTCAAAGGCCAATGGAGACAGGAAGCTAAGAGAGGGGGATTGCTTTGGCCCAGTTTTCTCTTAGTACCATCCTCCTTCCCAAAAGAAATGATACCATGCATACACTGCCCTTGTCAAACAACCTGGTGTGGGGGAAGACTGAGTCACTTCACCACAGAAGAGGAAAGACTTTTCTCCCATGATCCATGGATTCTACAAGAAATTTTGAAGGGCCTACAGATCATGAAAGCTCCCCTCTCCATTGTCTTCATTACCTTGGCTACAGATGTCCAAAAGATCCATTCAAAATCAGCATTCTGCAACATGAAATGGACTTTTACACATCAGTCTTCTTGAGCTGAAGGCCATAGTGAATGTATTTCAATTGTGGCAGGAGATTCTTATTCTGTATGGAGAATATGTTCACATTCTAACCAACAACTCCTCTGTGGTGATTATTAGAATTGTCCCTTACTTGGAGCATCAATATCTTAGAGTTAAAACTTTCTGGTATTATCACTCTGCCTTCATCAGCAACTACTGTTGATCGCTTGAACTTATAATGGCCTTATAATGGTCATGTGATACAATGAGATTGGTGTATCATGTGACTATTATAAGTCAACAGTAGTCACTGATGAAGGCAGTGCAATATTGCCTAAAATTTCAAACTCTAAGATATCTAAGATATTTATGCTCTGAGTATGGGAAAATTCCAATAATCGTTAATTATCCAGAGCAAGGAAGCAATCTTTGCAGTTGTCCACTGTAGTGAATTATGTTAGAATAAAGGAGGGGACCAAATACCTGGACCTTTGCATGCTAGTATGGGATTTTCACAGGTTGTGTCATCAACAACAAACCCACATTTGAATCTATTATTTTGTGAGTAAACTAAATGTATTGGCAAACTTGTCCTGACAGAATCATCTAATCCATGCCAATGGTCATTTTACCCCTTAATATGCAGTTAAATCTGAACCCAGAACTGTTGAACCTGCATGTCTGGATCGTATCAAAGATGTCTTCAGGGCCGAACATGTCGCAGAACAATAAAATGACAGACTCACTCAGGCAAGAAGGCACATCACTCTGAAAGAGTATATGGGGGAATGCTGAGTTTTCTTCCAATATAGTGGGTGGCAACACATCACTCCACTTTAAGCCTTGTTATCCCAAATAGCAAACTTTCTCATGTGACTTTCCAAGGTTAAGAAACT
Organism: Megalonaias nervosa; assembly: GCA_016617855.1. Lineage (NCBI taxonomy): Eukaryota > Metazoa > Mollusca > Bivalvia > Unionida > Unionidae > Megalonaias > Megalonaias nervosa. The sequence goes on along the minus strand of JAECUM010007673.1, from coordinate 4,374 downwards.
AGTACTCATCATTATAAAAGGTTACTGTACCACAATCCCAGTCACATGTGTCTCCATGGAAGGGAGGATATACAGCCAAAGAAAAAACCTCACTGACCTTCTGGTGAATTTTGACCTGTCGCATTTCAAGGCTTTAGCCCTGTGCCCTAACAGTAATCTACCATGGATTCTGACATGGTTGAATACACTCTAAAGCATCCTTGGCTCATCTCTCTGATTTAACCTGCTTCCTAGTCATTGTAACTACAGCATGCAGAACCAGAAATATACCTGCTTTGTTGTTTTTTTATTCTTAGCATCGACAGTTTTGTTGTAATAGTTTGATTTACCCATGACTGCCTCTACTTTCATTGCTAAGAACAGGCTCCTGTTTATGGGCAATCCAATCCTTTGTTGTAAAACCTCTTTCCTTGCTGTACCGTTCACTTCAGGAGCATCTATAGGACCATGTGAGGGCTTTGAAGTGGTAACTGAAACAAAATGAATCAATATAAAGAGGGAGACCTCATTTATTTCTACACTTAAAAGAAGGAAAGGTCAATATTTCAGCTCAGGCTCTATAACCCTGCACACAGTGGGTTATTTATTCTGCATGCAGAGAACTAATCCAAGACAAAGTGAATTTTTTATACAGGGTTACAGCAGTAACTATGAGAATAGCATTTGAAACATTATCCAAGTGGTGGGAAGAACAGCAGAAATGATATTCTTTCGTTTCAAAATCTTTGATATCAGTTTGATCTGGTGGAATCTATAGGAGCAGCAATGCAGACTACCTTCCCAGTTCATTTGGCAGTTCATAATGATGTGGCCACTCAGCAGAGCATCTGGATATATGGAGTCACTAAACGAGTCCTTATACTTTATAAGGTTTGAAGCTGCCTCACATACCTCAGAGGACCAGAGATGGGAATATAATTCACTGCAACTGTTATGTTTTCTCCTGAGGTATTATAATCAGGTTGCATATTTGAAGATGGGACCTGGGTGGTCAAGTGGTCTTAGATGCTTGCCTTTACAGGTCAGTCATCTCACCTCTGTCTGCATGGGTTTCAGTCCTGGGCTTGGCCAGCATGGGTATGTGAGAAAACTTGTCAGTAGCTTCCCATGGGTTGGTGGTTCTTCACTGGGTTTTTCTGGATTCTTCCTCCATTAGATATAATGGCCTCAATACGTAGCCTATCATGTGCTGAAAAATGGCATTAAACCCATAACAGCATATTTGAAGAAACCGATTTTTTTAAATGTAAAATGTTTCATTGAAAATACTACGCAGTCATAGTATGGATACACCCTTCCAGCCTTGTGGCAGTCAATATCTTATTGATAGACCATACATTTCTGCTCTTGTAGTAGCAAATAGGGACAGGATTTGACCCCAGTCACCCTATCCTAGGGGAGAACACTCTTACCTGTCATCAGTGTTGGTAGACAACTTTTAGCCTTTATAAGGCTCAAATCTTGCTTGGAAGAATTGGATTTGCAAGGTATAGCCATAGTCCTAATGTATTATGATCAGGTAAGTATTATCAAAGAAACAATTTTTACTTCAAAAATTGGTATCTCAAGCTGCTGGACAGGCTGAGACCATGAGCTTGCGAGTCATTCCTGTCCAGAACAGGGAGTTCTCTGGAGAAATTGGCTCAAACACTTTTTAATATTTTATTATAAACCACCACAAATGTTCTAGGGGCATGTATTGTTACATTTTTGGTCAGTCTATCTGTCTGTCCCTATATATGACCATTTGGTTACGTGTTGTGTTTAGGTCACTTTACAGGCAGTATGGTGGGTCATTTATATTCATTGTACACATTTCTTGTTTTATTATACACTGTTTATAATATATTTGCCATATCAGGGAAAAATGAAAATACTGAATATTTTCCCTTAACATCCTGAATATTTTTATTCCAAATCTTGTTTACAAAAACTTCATTTGTAATTTACAGTATTATCAACCATCTACAGGATGCAATGTCAGAAACAAACAAATGTCTTACATGCATTCTTGTTAATGTTGTATAATTCTGAATGACTTGTGTTTTAAGTAATAAATATGAGTAAAGTTTATATTAATAGGAAGTACTTTACCATTTTCCACAGATATCCTGGACCAGTATTGCTTATTAGAAGATCTCGAGATGAAGTGATAACCACTAAGTAAGTAACTTGAATTTCATTTTGGCGTGGAAGGATCCATCCAAGCCTATAGTATTGTTGTCTACTCTTCTTTACAAAAAAAACAGTTTGTTTCTTATAACAGGCACTTTTCTATATTTAGCTCCATTGACCTTGTGGTCTTGAAAAAAAACAATCAAAGCTTTATAAAGGGATAAAGCTTGTTCTAATCCTAAAAGGAAATTATCAGATTGAGTGGTTATCTCCCTCAACATAGTTTTACGACTTCTGTGGATTACTTAAAACAAATACATCATTCCCAGAGAAATGCTTATAAAAGGTAATTTTACTTAAATATATTCTCGCAATATATTTCATGAATTTTTTTATTAAATTCTCTTTTGAGAGTTAAAAAGAAGAAAAGACTAAGCTTTATATCTGATGACTTTTTTCAAGGAAGTTTAGTTTATGATCATAAAAAGGAATATTTGTATCAATATCTTGCAATTTATGTTCATCCTTCTTGATCCTGATTAATATATCATGGTGTCAAAACTGTCCAATCCATCAGTATTCTCAGTAATTTGATAGTGTGTCGCAGTTTTTGGGCTATCTTTAAATGTATTGTGATTTGGGTGATGTTACATGTACAGTACCTTCATACCATGTACAGTACCTTCATACCACATTAACTGTTCAAGATTAAAGATATATTTTACATGTATAGATTCATTGTGGTGGCAATGACAACATCTGCAGCATCAACATTAAAATAATAGGGTGAAGTTTAAGTTTCTGCATGTCATACTTTGAACTTGTGGTGGAAAAATCCATTGTCTTTCAGGCTGGGATAAGTTGGAACTTTTGCTGGGCAAGTAACATTTGAAAGCTATTTGCTCAGGATTTTATATGAAATACAAAGGGGAGGAAATGATTTTATGGTAGTGCAATGAAGTTTTTGAATGCAGTTTAGTGGACTTGTTGAAAATTTTGTAGGCCTGCAATGGGTACTTTTTGGTGCTTTTTCAGATAAGACACCACATTCCACTGAATTATTAGTGGACTTGTTGGAAATTTTTGTAGGCCTGCAATGGGTACTTTTTGGTGCTTTTTCAGATAAGACACCACATTCCACTGAATTATTAATTTTTCCATTTAGAATATGTTCTATATTTACTGCCGATACTGTTCTGTCCCACAATATCAGTTATACAACATTCTCAAGCAAAGCTATTTGCTCAGGGTTTTATATGAAATACAAAGGGGAGGAAATGATTTTATGGTAGTGCAATGAAGTTTTTGAATGCAGTTTAGTGGACTTGTTGGGAATTTTTGTAGGCCTGCAATGGGTACTTTTTGGTGCTTTTTCAGATAAGACACCACATTCCACTGAATTATTAATTTTTCCATTTAGAATATGTTCTATATTTACTGCCGATACTGTTCTGTCCCACAATATCAGTTATACAACATTCTCAAGCATCCCTACAATTTTATGTTTGCATGTCAATGCTTAGATATATGCACTTTGATTTTCAGAGATCCAATGTCAATATTTAGCAATAGAGGCAATGATCTGTTAATTCAACTGCTGCAATATAGGTAAGGTGCTTTGTCAGTATTAAACAAATCTCTCAGAAATTATTACATGTTTCTTTGTTTAAAAGTTAACTGTTTTTTTGGCAGTTTTACAACAAATTCTAACAACTTATATAAGTACTCTTCATGGCTAGGACATGGCATGAACTGATGTTTGAATTGAAGTAAAGAAAAATCTGCAAGAATCATGGATCTTGGATAAATTACTAAATTACCACTTAATATATTTACACATGTAACAGAATTTTTGAAAGTTTGTTGTAATCTGATTATTTCTTCTATTTTGCTTGAAAATTTTGGCTGAAAGTTTTGAGGAGTCACATTTCAGTTATTTTCCAGTGGTGGCCACCTGCCTTATATATATGTGTGTCTGTCTGTCTGTCTGTCTGAGGCTGGAGTGGATAATCATTAAATGTTTCAAAACTTTTGAGAAATTATGTGAATGCAGTATATATATATACCCAAAATAAAGGTACTGATATGTTGACTGTGGCAAGATTGCAGAGTATAAAACTTGCTGAATATAGAGCGTTATGAATCAAACATGACCTATCTTGTACCTTGCAAACTTGAGCTTTTGCGAGCTGAATTTAAGCTTGTCCTGGGTATCAGGCAAGTGGATGATACAAGCTTCCTCAACCAGAGGATTTTGAC
>JAECUM010007672.1:0-180561 GCA_016617855.1 Megalonaias nervosa | reverse complement strand
ATGGTTTTAAAACTGAGATTAAGGGATGAAACTTGGTATACTTATATGTTGTCACAATAAGGTGTTTATATATGAAGCTTGATAGTCTTATACCATAAATAATCACTTATAAGACAAGTCCTACTTGAAATGCCATTTCATAATGCACTGGAAGATCTAGGTCACTGCAGCTTGTTAGGAGTAATCAGTAGCACAAACAACATGGACCCTGATTTTCAGGCGCATTATGCTAAGGCAGAACAGGATCTATGTTGTGTGCAGTTAAACTAAACTTATAGGCAAGTATATATCACATATTGTTGCATTAGATAGTGGGGTTTTATCCTTGAAGTCAAGGTCACAGGTTAATATTAATGTAAGGTTTCTTTTGCTTCTGCTTTCTATTATAAAGCTGCTTCAGGTACAGGGATGAACTATGGTATATTTATATTGCTCACTTCGATGGCATCTCATGTATTATAATCAAGGTTTTGTCTTCCAGGTGAAGATCACTGATAAACTGTGTTCATGGTGTCAACGTTAGCAATAGTGTTTCCTTTGCAACCATGTTGCTTCCAAAGCTATCAGTGGAAAACCTATTTTTGACTTCATCCTTTGAATGATTGGGCCACTTTTGATGAAACATTGCAGTATTGTTGCATGGGACATGCTCTATCAAAACATAAAGACTTTCCTAAACTGCCAGACCAGATCAGACCAGATTTGATGGGTAAAGTCCAAGCATGAATACCTTTCACATTCATAACAAAGATCCCAATGCACCATCTAAAGATCCAGCTGAAGTAGAAACACAGTTAAAGAACATGTCAAATACATAGTACCACCACCACTTTTAACCAAATAGCTGGAAATCATCAAGACATGGGTGTCTGTCCACCCCGGAAGCCAACCTTTTTACTACATTTGCCTTGTAGACTTGATGTATGCCATGTGAGCAAGACCCATCTGGACCACATGTTTAAACACTGAGTAGCATTTCAGTTTCCATTTTCAGATGTTGGTCCAGGACAGGGGCTGGGCTGTGAGATCTGTGGGACTTCCTACACTCGCCAGATTGCACTCCAACAACACTACAAACGAAAGCATGTAATCCCAGTCTCCATAAAGAAAAATTATTCTGCCATTTGTAATGAAAATGAAATGCAAGGTAATTCAAGAAGGACTGTAACCAAGTCTGTGAATATTGTCGTAGAACAAATACCTGTTGTACCAGTTGTTGTGGACTCCTGTCCAAAAGTTTCATCTCTTTCTGAATTAATGAAGTCAGATATTTCCCCAGTTAGTCACAGAGTAGACCCTCCAATTGACCAGCTTTTGACTGCACAGGACTCTCTAGGTCTCAATGCCTCCAATTACCCACCTGCCCCAGCTTCTACACACATGCTTGAAGAGGGAGTGCAAAATGTCCTCCATTGCTCTAATAATGTTAAGGAACATATCAACACATCTCATCCCACCAATGTTGAGTTGACTGATGTTGTCATAGATGATTCCCCAACTAGCATGAACAATTCTAGTGTGACTGCAAGTTCAGCAACATATTCGAAAATTGCTCTAAGACACAAGGACACAGAGAATATGCCAGATTTTCACTTTATTTTGATGACAAAAACACATCATGGTAAATCTCTTGTATACAAGAACCAGGTCTTAAAATGTCTATACTGTGACTATAAAGGGACATGGAAAACTGCAATATGTAATCACATGCAAGACAAACATCCAGACATACTTAATGTACAGCAGTTTTTAGAAGTCAGGCCAGAGGCAGCCAATGAGGACCAGAAAGTTATTAGGATGTCAGAGTACACTTTCATGTTGAAGGAAAAGTCAAAAGTGAAAAAAATCAGAGGTGTGGAGAAACAGGACCTCCCAGGAGAGTTTCCTTGTTCAAAATGTGATAAGGTTTTCAATCGTTTGAGATATCTAAGAAAACATCTTCACCTACACAAAGCAGAAGCAAAATATTTGTGCAATGATTGCGGCAAAGCTTTTAAAACTCAGGCATATCTTCAGACTCACTTAAAGACACATCGTCAGAAAAGTGCTTACCAGTGTAAGCAGTGTAGCTTCACATCAACAATTAATGCAGCCATACATGCACACAGACAGCTACATAATGAGGGTAGTGTTTTATGTGATATATGTGGGTATGCTTACAATGATAAGTCAACACTTGCAAAACATAAAGTTGTGCACGATGTTAGTCGCCCATTCGCATGTACTTACCCTGGATGCACATGGAGATTTAAGACAGAGGTTATGTGTCGAGCTCATTTTCGGGCTCACACAACAGAGGGAAAATTCCGCTGTGACATATGTGGTTATGTGTTCAGACATAAACATCACTTACAAAGGCATGAGGAAAAAATGCATTCTATGAAAATAATAAAATCAAGCCAGTCCAGTTTAGGAGAAACTCTTAGTGAGCAAAACCAGAATGTTCTTGAGACTGGTAATGCTGAAATTCATGAGGTTTCCAACACAGTTAGTTTGATTATCAGGGATGAAAATGGGGTTATGGTAAACTCTGAGGTGGGGACTGATCATCTTGACCTCCAAGGGGCATTACAAAATAGCCAACTTGTCATTGCAACAGATGAAGATGGAAATACAATCAATTATGAGGTGACAGATATTGCAATGAACGTGGCCTACCAGACTCTCTTACAAGGCTCTGATGGCTTACATGTGGGAGATACACAGGCTATTCTTATACCCCAAGCAGATGGAAGCCATCTTGTTTTTCACCAGGAAGAAGTGGCAGGGAGTATAGCAGATGATCATAGTGCAAGTATGTGACATATTACCTGATATAATTGAAATATACTGAGACAAATGCTTACATATTGCAAACTGTGTTTCATAATGTAACAAATGAATAGGATGAGTTACAGTGGAACCTGTCTGAAAAAACCCACCTCTTTCTAAATCAGTGTGGTCTTCAAGTCGGTAGGTATGACATGACAGGTCAAAACACTTTATAATTAGTAAATCTGCATTATAGATCTGGTCTCAGGAAAGGTTGTTTCTTGTAGCAGTGGTCTTTCAAAAAACATTTACTATCCAGTTTTTTATTTTGTCTGAATTGTTGATTATTCTGAAGTAGACAAAACACTTGTTATCAGCTCACTTTACAAAGTAGAGGATGACTGTTGTAATGCACCGAGCATTGGCACCAGCATCAGTGCAGATAAAGCATATACATATATGCATCCTGATTTATAACCATTCATTCTTTCTTCCTATGTCATAGGTAGTAGTTTGAAGTGGGTTTCATAGTATCTGCCTAGAGGACAACTTTGTACATTTACATTAGTTCATTTTTTCAAATGTTTTTGCATTTAGCTTAGGGTGGGTGAGGGGCACTGTGTGCATACTGTGATTTTCAGAATCAGGAAACTGGGTGATGCATCTTTGCTATGACCCATATTTCACACTTAACAAACTTTGCTTACATTTTGTTTTGAGCTTATTTCCCCCGAATTCTGTTTGTGCTAAAATCATCAAACTAGATAATTGGATTGATCTCTGTTAGTATCACACCCTCAAAGCAAAAGAATGTCACTGTGACCTACATTTTAAATTTTCTTGGCTTATGTTAAGTGGGTTTTTTTTGCACAAGACCATAAAGTTTTTTTCACACACACTGTATATTTACTGTTATACCTGGATTCATTAAACTTAAGGGGATACAGCGTGACAAGTGCAAAACCCTTATCAGAAAAAATGAGTCACTGCAACGCATATTTCACTCTTGACTGTCTTTAATAAATTTTTGTTTATTTCTCAAGCTCTATTCATACCACCATCAACAATAGATAAATGTATACATCTTTGTAAGACTGATACCCTTACAACTAAGAAGTTCACTATGGCCTACACCGAACCAGACCTGTCATCTAGGTTTAACAGTATGTATGCATACTATTATATCTGGAATCATTAAATTCAGTGCAGAGACACATCTTGATGAGTACCACACCATCATCACCGAAGTAGGTCACTGTGATCCATAGTGCATGCTTCACTAACTTTGGTTCAGTTTTGTGTTTCAACTGTATGCTTGAACATTGAAGTAGGTGATTGTTTACATCCATGTTAGTATGACATGCATACAAATAAAAGGTCACTGTGACCTTCATTTCACTGGCTTCAGTTAAGTATTTATGTTTAGCACATGACTTGGGTTTGTGCGTGCTGAATACATACTGTCCTATCTAGAATCTTGAAATTTGCTAGGGGGATGATCTAAATGAGCACTACTCCTTTGTTTCAGAACTTGCCCGATATGACAGATATTTGAAGTTTGTGGTTCACTTCTTAAGCAGTGTTCATGCTAGAATCATGAAATTGACAATGATATTGTCACACCACCCACATGTACCAGCAGAAGATTCAGTAAGGGTCTTTCTTGTTACCACCTTCTGGTTCCGTTGAGAATATACTATCTTGTTCAAAGGGTGATTAATGGCAAGTAGCAAAGAATTACATACACATTCAGTTCTAAATGAAAAGTACTACAAAGTATTTAATACAAATGTACAAAGGTGAAGAATGCAGGTGCAAGAGGATGCTGTGTGTATCGAGCAACTGACTGCAGCAAAGTACTTGTGTATGTTGTTATCTCTTGTATGCAGGGTTAATATGGTTAGTACTGAGTATTTAGACTATGAAATAAATACATATGCATGGTATGCGTGTTCAGTGCATGTATTATCCATTAATCAGAAGATCTGGGGGAGGGAGTAAAGAAAGAAACCTAGTCTGGATTCTAGGGTTTATTGGTGCTGCACCATAGCAGCACTTAAGTGCTAGAGGCTCTGGTTGACAAGGAACAGGTTTTGGTGCAAGGGTCCACAAAGAATTCTGGTTCACTGCTTCTATTACTTACCCATTTTGTGTGCAGTGGTTTTGCTCATAAAAAGAACATAAAGTTCTTTTATATGAATTTAATGCAAAAAGTGCCATTAATTTAAACAAAGCTAAATAAAAATATAATTTTACTGAATGGTATATTGTAGGCAAAAATGAATATAACTTGAGTTGCTAGATGAAGGTCTGAACTACAGATTTATTGAAATGTCAAAACAAAATAAGCCAGTAAGTTGTTATTAAAAAATTCTCACTCGTCAGTTTGGTTTATTTTTGTTGCAGGGAACTTAAACTATTTTAGCAATTTACCATTGCCATATGTGACCTTAGAGTTGCTTAAAACATTTTATAGTGATGAATCAGCAAAACTGAACTGCTTGCTTTTGAAATACAAGAGTGATGCTGACTTCCTTTATTATGTTATTATTTACCAATTAGAATTTAGATCCTGTGATCACTGGGCAATAAAGAATGATTATTAACAAATTAGAATTTAAATTCTCTGGTCAATGGGTAATAAAGAATTTGTATTAATTCAAATTTAGATCCTGTGATCACTGGGCAACAAAGAATTCTCATTAACCAATTAGAACTTAGATCCTGTGATAACTGGGCAATAAAGAATTATTCATAAAGATAATAGGGGAACTACAGATGATCCAAATGAAGCTTAGCAACATAACAACATATATTTCTATTAGTATCACACCAATACAACAAAACAGGCTCATATATATTTTCTTAACCTGGCATTAGTTAAGTGTTTGGATTTAGCTCATGACCACATGAAGTTTTGGTATGCAGTATGCATACACTGTACTAGCATACCTAGAATCATTAAACTTGATACATGTAAGCAGATGTATCTTGATAAGTTCTAAAGTTATTGCAAGAAGAGGTTTCTTGATTTATTTTTTATACTGCATTGACATTGTTTAAATATTTTGTGTTTAAAGTTTATTAGGTGCTGCTTATGTTCCAGTTATTAATCGTGATAATTGGTTGCACCTGTGTCAGTACTACACCCTTTTAACCAAAGATCACTGTGACCTGCTTTTTATGCTCTGCTAACATGGTTTTAGTACATGTATTTATGTTTAGCTCATGAACACATAGATTCTTCCATGTTATATGCATACTTAGAAGACCCTTTCTGGCCAAAGTAAATGGAAGTGGGAATAGTATGTTTTTGCAGTGGTAAATGTACTGTATGAATGACATTACATATTTTGTTTATTATATAGGTTACCCTCAACTAACTTAAGGCTGTATGCTTTTCAGGTGAGGCATCAGATGTAGTAGCCAATCAAGACTATTGATACATTAACTACACCTATATTTGTACTACTGGCCGTCATCCCAAGGTTACTCAAAGCCTGTGATTTTCACCCAGTAAAATCTGACTTTTAAGTGGACAATTGAAAATAGCTTGTTAAGCAGATTGTAAGAACAATGCTTTTAAAAAAAAAGAATATAAAAACAACATTAATCTTTTGACTCATAATACTTTAGATTTAATATTGTAGCAAAGAATGTTCTTTTTTATTGTTTTATCTCTTTTATGCCCTGCCGCAGTACTATGTATGTATGTTTGCATGAGTATGGTATGTACGTATATGGTTTAACTGTATGTCGGCACAATATAAGATATATGATGCCAATGAAATATACAATTTTAAAATTTAAAAACATTTAAAGTTTTATTCAAAAAGTTCAAGCAAACTTTTGTTAGAAAAGCAACCAACATTTCATCTTCAAAATCACTTAAATCTGAATTTATTCCAGCATGATAATTCATTTTTACAGTGTCTTCTGGAGAGTACTAGAAGCTTTGTAGAGTGAGGTGTGCAATCAATGATTGCAGTCCGGTTTTATATTTTTTAGTATAGCTAAATTATGTTGAACGCATTAATGCAAATTACTTGTTTATTTAATTTGACCTAACTTGATCAAATGCCAAGTATTTTACGTCTATACTGCCCATCACCTATGGTGCCGAGTAACATAATACATTTGCAGATGTCTGATAAATCTACAATACAGTGTAGTACATCAATGTATCGATGTATTTGTGCCTTTGCAATACCTATGAATGGTGCAGAAATTGTTGCCCGTGTCCATGTTCCTTATCATATCGTGTCTCATCCCATCATACATTTCATTTCCACTCAGTAACTTTCACTGGGCTTAATGGACTAAAATTAGGCTTTACCTTAAGAAGACCTAAGCCAAGCTTGATTTTCATTGTTTTCAGGCTAAATTTTAAGGAGTTATGGCCCTTGTTTGATGTAGCACTTTTCAATTTCATTTCCACTTAATAAGTTTTGAAGGAATTCAGGAATTTAAACCAGATTATTTATTTATATAAAGGTTTATGTAGCCATTTTGGTGATAACACCATGTATTGGGTCATTACACCATATATTTTGGTCATTACACCATTTATACGGGTCATTACACCATTTTTTGGGGCCATGTGACTTAAAATGTGAATGACAGAAACTATACAGTGTAATTTATTTTGATTGATAGAAGGACCTAGATTACATAATGGTAATTACTGTTTGATAAAAATATATTTATTTTGTGTTAGTTTCATTAACATCACTTAAAATAAATATGACAAAGTCCAAAACATTTCAAAGCTATTTTGAAAGCACTGTCATAAATGTAGAGGATAGGACATAAACAGATATCTTCACACTATAGTACCCATGTACATGTATTCATATCATAGTTGTCTGATGTTATGCATGGGTAATCTTAGTTTTATAGCTGCATATTTAAAGGGTCAGTTAAAAAAAAAATAATGCAGATGTTTTAGACAGAGCCAGTTTTTGATGAAGTACTGAAAATCAGTTGCTTATTACAAAGGCCTTTGCTTAAATATTTGTCATAATTGTCATGCAATCTAGGTATGCCTGTGCTAGTTTAAAGTTGTGTGGACAAAATACATGGTGTAATAAAGCAAAATGGGAACCTAAACATGTGGAGTTATGGCCCCTGTTTAATATAGATCTTTTACCCATTAATTGCATCATACTGGCAGGGGCATCTGTGGTGTACAGATGCATTTCTAGCATTTGAAAATTTTTTATCAATCAGGTTGCAAAAGAATGAACTGCCAGTGAGAAGATATTATTTAATTTAGTAATTTATTTTCATATGCATGTTCTTGTTTGGCATGCATATTACAGATACTTTATGGCTGTCAAACTTTATATAGAAACTCTAAAACTGAAGGCAACAAAACCTTAAAAGGAGATTATGAAGCAAATAAAATATATTTTAATATTTAATATGAATCTAACTATTGATTATTTTTTTTTTTCAGGATGATTTCGCTATAAAATATAAATCTTGACTCAAAAATTATTCTTTCTGAGAAAAATAAAACCAGAAACATTATAAAAACCTGCTGCTTTATTATTGATTTATACAAATAATGAGTTATGCCACAGAATTAGGACAACAATTTAGACTTGACACATCTTATCTGTATATTTTATTATTTGGCATTAGTTCATTTTACGTAGACCGCTCCGGTGGCCTAGTGGTTAGAGCGTCCGCCTCGGATGCGGGAGGTCGTGGGTTCGATCCCCGGTCGAGTCATACCAAAGACTTACAAAAATGGTACTAACAGCTGCCTCGCTTGGCGCTCAGCATTAAGAGGTTAGTGTTAGGACTGGTCGGCCTGGTGTCAGGATAATGTGACTGGGTGGGACATCATGCTAAATGTCTGCGGCATGATGCCCCAGTGCTAGACATCACTATAAACTGCCACACTGCAGACATGGTAGCGATATGACTGAAAAATTGTTAAAGCTACGTTAAAAATCATAATCACATCACATCACATCACATCATTTTACGTATACATGTAACATGAATCTATTATTTGATGACACAACACATTGGAAAGGTAACAGTTGTCCGCTTAGTGGTATGTATACTTGAAACATCAACGAATGTTGTGATACTTTAATTTAGTTTTTTTTTATATTTACAAGATGGAAAAAAAAATGGAATTTTGTACCAAGTGATGCCAGTCTGCCATCAAATATTGGCTGCCATTGCTAAAAATAGGGAAACAAAATAAGATTTCTTAAACAGCCTACTCAACAGAATTTGAACAAATGTAATGGAGAGTACCCTTCATGAAAGCCTTTTAAATTTATAGAAATGACGCGAATCTGCCATTAAATATAGCCCTCGATATAGTTTCGAAAAATCTGAAAAGACATTTGACCAAATTTAATAGGTGCAGCTGGAGCTTGAATGCCTTATAATTTTGGAGTGATATGTTAAAATGGTATCGATTCCTAATATCTATAGCCACCGACTCAAAAAACACCTTCAGACAATTTCTTCTCGAAACCCAGTCAAAGGAATTTAGCCAGATTTGAAAGTGAACAGCATATAAGCTAGTAGAAATGAAGATGTCAATCTGCCATTACAGTGGCGTTCGTTACTTAAAATTGGCAGGCAGTAAGACGATTTATTTTTGAAAACCTCGCAGACCTTTACCAAATTGACAAGGCATTCTGGCGTAAAGGCCTTTTTAATTTTGTAATAAATCTGTAAAAATAGTGTCGATTCAATAGTAACTGTGACCACAGTTTTAAAAATAATCAGTTTTTTCTCAAAAATTTGAACGTGAACAACATCATGTAGAAATGGAGACCTTTTAAATTTATACAAATGATGCCATTCTGCCATCAAATTAGCCTTTGTTACTTAAATCAGACAAACCCTAAAACGATTTCTTTACAAAGGCCCCAACAGAATTTGACCAACTTTGACAGAAGACATTGAGGTATAAAGCCCCTTTAATTTTTTTACATGTCGAACCAACGTCAACTATGACCACAGTTTTGATTGAAACCCACAATCTTTCAGTTTCTTCCCATACACTGCTGGATAGAATTTGATCAAAATTGGAAAGTGAACAGTATGGCATGAAGACCTTGCAATCAAAACCAGTGATGACTTAAGATACGGCTGTAGTTGCTACAAATATGTAAACCTTTTAAAGTATTCCTCAGGTGCAGTTAAGCAGAATTGTACAAAGTTGACATAGAGCTTTCTGGTTCATTTCGCCCTCGATATTTTGAAAATTACTTAAAGCTTATTACGCACATGAAGATTGGTATGTGGATGTATCATAAGGAGGACAATTCGACCGTACCAAAACTGGGTCACTGTACTTTATTTTCACACCAGAGCGACTTTGTATCTTTGTTTTCACATCAGAGCAACTTTGTATTATCAGTCATTTGTTTGTTTGTTTGTTATATCATTCTGTCATTAAACCTATTACAACTAATCAAACTCTGTTCTAACCTTACACTGATGAAAACTGAGAAATACTTACACATTTAGTTAATGTTCTACCAAATCCTTCCACCACGTGCCTTTTTGTCCAAGTAAGTTCTAAATTATTTATTGTTTTCGTCTGCTAACAGATCATCCACTTTCTTGTTATATGACTATTTTCCATCATAAAACTATCTTTTCAGACTTTCTCTCTGAAAATTTATTTTAAAGCACCGTGCTTTCTAATATGTGGGTTGTACAAAATTGTATGCATTTGCTTTCCAGCGACCGGCTACCTTAACTGTGTTTTTGTTCAACTAGTGAAAACGAGGAAAAAGCCTCCCGTAAAAGTTAGGCTCAGAAAATGTTAGTTTTTTACGTCACATGCACGTTAAAGCAGTTTGGTAACAAACAGTTTGAGATTCTGCACTTCCGAATTACCCGAAATGACCTTGTTACAAACTCCTAACCGAAAATGCCTCTTAACATTTGGTTTGTGAAAATTCATAATACTAAAACAAGAGAAGATTAGTATAACGTGTTATAATTATTTCAAGGCAAACAATATAAGTAAATGCATCTAATACGATTTTTGTACCACCCCTGTTGCTATCTGTTTACATCACAGAAGGCCAAGACGACGACGGAGCTGTCTCTTGCTAAAATAGAATCCTACCGCGTCATCATAAGAACTTCCTACAGTGATGCGCATTCAATAAATGTAAACAGTATGGATATTGAATAATGCGTAATCTCTCCGTCAGTGTATTACAATCTTACAGTTTGCAAACATTTCGCGCTAGGACTCGAACCTGCTATTCCCATGTGGTGTAATTATATGTTACCGCATTTGTATGAGAAAATCTGAATTAGTTTTTCTGAGTTATACTGCACGAAGTGCATACTAAAGTGAATAAATATTTAGTTACAAATATATAATTGTTTAAAACGTAAATAAATTTAAAAAATAAATAATTTTTAAGAGCATAACAATAAATATATTTTAAAAGCAAAACAAAAGTAAATAAAAAAATAATACGATGCGAAGATTTGATACATGTAATTTACAAACAAAAATAGTATTGCCAGTCAAAACTTTCAACAAAAAATAAACATTATCTGGTGGATATTAGCATATTCCTTCCTTTTTGAATGAGCATATTAAAATATTAGCCTTTCTGCAGATTGTTTACATACTTTCAGTTTCAAAAATATGTTCCTTTTACCTCGCGGTACCTAAGTAGAATGAAAACAGTTTTATTCTGAAAAGGTATATCACATAAAATGATTAATGAACGCGTCTCTTTGTCAACTGGTTTTATTCAGCAAAATGATTTAAAGGTTAGAATATATCACAGATACAAAAGGTTAGAATATATCACAGATACATATGCAAACTGATGAACAGTTGAATTGAGAAGATTAAACAGCGAAACTTGGCACCGCTTATGTACTAGAATAACATTCCAACTGCTTTATCATTGCTAAATGTCTGCTTTACAATATAGATAACCTGTAAACAGTAATCAGCAAAATTATTTGCATTCTCCGACATTTCTTTGATAAAATTTAATAGATTTATTGATACAAACTTGTCATCTACATTTCAGGCACACAATTAGTGCAGTTGTCTTAAGTTCACAAATAATCCGATCCATGTTCACAAATTTCAGAATATTATCTCTTGAAACAGCAACAGTTTACGCAAATAAAGTTCGACGATTTGTAGATCGGACAGTTATGCTTGCACTGTTTTAACCAGGATCAGTCCATTTTGCATCATAAAAGAAATGTACTAAACAAGTAGTGCCACTTATTTTTACCAGATGAGAACAACAAGAAATTTATTTGTGGATTTTTCCTCAAAAGAAACTTATTCGCAGTCGCAGTTATCTTCGTTTCACTACCAAAGGTCACCATACAGGTCGTCGTCTGGATCATCAGAGTCATCAGAATCGTCGAAGTCGAGAAAATCGTCATCCCAATCGGCATATCTCGCCCTTCTTCCCCCTCCCCGGCTCCGTCTCCAAGACACATCTGTGGCATATTTGCTTTCTGGGTCCCCTCTGACGGTGACCGACACACCGCCATTTTTGGTGGTAAATTTATTGTCCGGTATAATGTATGTGACCTGAACATCGATTTCAGAGCATTTCCCCAACTTCTCCAACTGCTGGAAAATCCAAAGTCTTCGATTATCGGTGGTGAACCACTTCTTGTCCTTCTGGCAAACCGAAATCATCGGAATTTTATGGATTGGCATAGTTCCTTCATAGATTTTGTCTAGTACGGATCCTATTGTCCCATGATAATTAAAACAATTCTTGATGGTGTCCTGACTAAAGTATATTTCTGACGGTTTAAGTCGCATTTCTGATCTTTGAATTTCTGTGACACGTTAGGAACTAGAAGGGTCTTCTTTCAAACGTCATATGCTCTACAAGCAGTATCGAGTAAGGAAAATGAAAGTAGCTTTACTGAGAAAACGGCATAAAAAATATCTTTATTTGTGGCAGACACGTGATTACTCTAAATATGCATTACGTCATTTCGGTTCTCCAGAAATACACCTTCTCCAGTTGGGCCCTGCCAATTTATTTGTTTCTTTTTTATTGTTGGTGTTGTAGGGGAAGTCTGAGCTTTGTTCGAGCCGCAATGTTATATTTTTTGCATGTGGACAGATAGAAGTCGCAACATTATTTCTAGCAAAGAGGTGATGAAACATTTTTCAAACGTTGAGCCTTACCCCCGTACGGTGTCTATGTGAAATGAAAGTTGACATCGCCTTGGAGGAGGACGGTTAGACGATGTTTCCAATACGTCTCTAATACGTGATTGTCATCTTATTGTGCATTACGTCATCTCGCGTCTTACAGAACCAATACCTTATGCTAGGATACGGCACTTCCGAAGCTTCGAAAATCAACAAAGCGTTAAATGCAGCTGGCAACATTGTTAGTTCAGAGGGACAAAGATGAGCGTTTGATTCATAATCTTTTTGACCTTTCCTTTCAGTTTCATTCTTTTTTCAATAAAATCTATTTAAAGTATTTTCGTGTTAAAAAAGCATCTTGGTGATTTTGCATAATTTATAATTATCAATAATAAATATCTAATTCAAAACTGATATCTAATAACGATAGTTGTCATCCTTAAGACACGAAGCCTACTTTTTAGAAATGAAAGTAAATAAGCAAAAATAAATGAAAAATAATAAATAATAACAAGAGTAAATGTGAACCACAAATGAACACAAAATAAGAATAACAACACAAAACTACAAAAAGTAGAATGCAATAAAAATGAGTTTATATAACATATGAAAGCACTATACTTCTTATTAAATTCAAACTGGTACGCACCCACACCTACATACACGCACACAAACACTCGTATTTTGATAACAGCAGGAGATCACTAACGTACTACTGAAACACAAATTATACTGAGACTTTACTATTAAGACAAATGAAACTGATATAATTCAACAATTATGGTACTGAAAAGTTCATCAAGAGAAATGAAAGGTTGAAAGACTTAATACCAACGTTGTCTTAACCGCTGATTTAGCAACAGCTTTATTGGGGCAGTTTTTCTTTTTTAAAAATGATTTTTTTTAAAACCCTTGTTTAGTTTGATTTTTGCACATAGATGTGCATATATATTAAGACCAACCGATACAGACATCTAGCATGCTAAAGCATTAAATATCATGACCAGTATTTATATCGTCGTTAATTCCTCAAAATCGCCCTCTAAATGAGTAGCTTCGCAATTCACGTACATTAAAAGACAAACATACTCTAAGTGTGGTAATGGTACGAATCGTACATTTATATTGGATTAACCGTAGTCAAAAAATAAGTGACACCATTTTAGTACCATTATCTTGCAATGTCAAAAGATGTGGCCCCTATTGCTCACTTGCTTCTTATCTTGACATTAAGCAGTGAGTAAGGTGCAGAGGAGGGAGGGGAATGCAGCGAGGAACTTAGGTACACCATTTAAAAGTTCTTGTTTAAGGAAGATGATAACAAGTTCTGGACTACATACTTTCAGAGCAGAAGATCTTAAAAAATGTGTTGTTTAGAATACAATAGGAATCTCGTGACCCCTGGGGAGAGGCCATTCTGACAGCATATGTATCATTTGAACAAACTTGGTAAAGAATAATGAAAAGTCACATGTAACAAATCAAGGCTCTGGAGACATAATTTCAGCGCAAGTGTTTTTGTTTCAAATGTCTTTTTAATAATTTCTGGAAATAATATAACCCGTGGTGCTTCATTTGAACTACATGTAAAATGTCTAATCTCTGGACGTCTTTGTTTCAAAAACAGGGTTGATTTTTTTTTTTTTACAAGTGTTCCTTATGTAAACATTATGGTAAATATGTGACCCCCAGGACGGGACTATCTTTTATCCTGAGGCACCATTTTAACAAAGCTGATTTCTTTTTCATCACGGAACAATAATAAACACCAATTCTAGAAGAAATCGGTCAGCAGTTTATGAGAAGATTTTGTTCAAAGAGGTTTCTATTTCTAGCCATGGCAACATATTTTGATATCGGATCAAGATCATCTGAACAAACTTACGAGGCATTGATTTGAAAAAAATCTTATAATTTTTGTTTGTTTGTTTTTTGTTTTCTTTGTTTATTTGTTTCTTTGTTTTCGGGGGGGTGGGTGCACCATGATCACACATTTTTGCTTACAGTTCTGTTGTCAATTTTGCATTAGTTTTCCTCCTTATTAGTCAAAGCAAAAATGCTGAATATAGTCTATTCATGGGCAAGTTGACAAAAGTTTTACTGCGGGTTTGTAACAATTTAAAATAGTACTTCATGAAAAATATATTTTGACTACTCTGTTAAATATCGGAATAAAAAATAGATTTAACCAGACTATATAAGCAATTGCTATTGGGCTCCATTTTCAACGCTGAAAAGAAAACCGGTTCGTTTTTCAGCATTTGAAAAAGAGCTGTTCGTTTCTGAACATTAAAAAATTAGACGCTTCTCTCTACAACGTCGAAAAATGGGACGATTTTTTCCAGAACGATGAACAGTTAAGTCTTTTAAAAATGTAATAAACATGGAAGAAATTTGGCAGGCAGAGGAAACGGTTGTTAGGTTCTATATTGCCCAACATTTTCTTTTGTTTATAGTTAAGAAGTAAACTTTTCATTGCACGTCATTTCTAAACGTCCAACGATATCCATCCGAATCTGTGAGTATGCTCACTTTGGCTTTTTGTAGTGGTACGTTCCTTTGACACTTATCACATCCCGAATTGTATTACTGCGCGTCTTAAAGTGAGTTCTTTCAGTAGAAACTTTCGCGTATTTTCGTTTAACTGAACAAAATCAGGCATGCAACATATCAGATTTGGTTTACTGCTTCCATAGCAGCTGTATTTATTAAATATGATAAGATCATATGGAATGTCCGAAGTCATCTGTTTGTTCCGTGCAAATCAAGCGAAAACAGTCTGATACGATCTGACACGTCCAAGATAAAAACATCCAACAATTTTCTGTTTTCTTCCCGCTACCAATGTCAGGGTTTTTAATGTGATACTCAACCAAATGACTTATGAAAATCAAGTTTTCTTCATTAAATACTTGAATACAGATTACTAAAGATGTATTTAAGGGATTGGGGTGGGGGTTGTAAGACCAGATGACAAACAGTTTCTAGGCTGTGAGCCAGTAATCACATGCTGTTGGTAAGGCAAGAACCATGGTCACACGTAATTGTGCAAATGTAATCGTCTTTTCATGACCCGTAAGTGTGTGTGTGTGTGTGTGTGTATATATATATATATATATGGTCATAGGGTTGGGATCTCAAGAGTTTCAAGTTGAGACCCAGGGATTACGTCACCACACCTGGGCATAACCCCATGATACTATCGCAAAGCCTGTATTGTGTATGATGTACTTGAGTGCAATGATGGCGAATACAAATTTTCAGATGTCTACATCATATAATCTGCATGCTATTGCACCTTTTAGGAAAAGCACTAGCACCATTACCACTACCTCTTCCCCAAGAGGCAGGGGCCCGAAACAAAGTACGTCTCGCGCCACTTTAATCATCGGATATCGTAGCCACCAGGTTTCGGGAGTATTCACCTAAACATGTAGGTGGACATACCGTACAGAACTAACGTACAAGCGAACGGAGGCGTTCGCTCTATCCAAGGCTTTTGCTTTTATTTTTGCAAAATGCGTGAAATGAAAAATTAGTTTCGACTGGAAATATGTATAAATTATGGCATTAAATAGGTAATAACTTCATAGTTTCCATCCAGAATAATGTATTAAAAAATGCTGAAGAAGTAGTGTAGCTTATTATTATAGCAATTTACTTATTGCTCATACATTTACGAATGAATTTATATCCAGATTTTACAGACAGGATGGTGCTGGGTGGCTCGTGCAAAACGAGCGGTCGATCACCCATAAATGGCTACACATGTTCAGCAACCTTGTTAGCTCCCCTTGTTTATCAGCTTGCTCAAGAAACACTTAACATGCATCAGTGAATAGTGACATAATTTGCCATCCTTAATTAGCAAAAGAATAATGGATATATGGTGAATAATAATAATAATAATAATTATTATTATTATTGGGACCAGTTTGAAGTATGAACGGTTGAACACGATGGTGCCATACAGTAAACACGATATTAAATTAATTGTGCCGAAATATGAGTTTCATGATGCATGCATGAATTAATGAGGTTTATGAATAAGATGAATTTTATTGTTTTTATCTCAAAATACAAAGATCCACGCAGAAATATTCGCGTTTTGTTGACACCAAGATAGCTTCCATACTCGTGACATTTCACACTCTTCACACTGGTCTTTTTCTCCCAGTAACAACTCTTAAGTTCGCCAACCTTTGAAATTACTTCTTTCTTCAGAACAGGCAATGTTTACATATACTCCTCTATTCCTTTGACTGGTTGAAGGTTTCTTAACTCTAGAAGGATAAATCCTTATTTCAACAACTTCTTTGTCATCCATCCTTCTCCAAAATCATCGTACACGTATGGATGTTACTCGAGCCAGGCTGACATCGACTATATGCACTTTCATCCACCGTAAAGAAATACTTTGATATCCACCAACACCGTTCACACAAGTTGCGACGGTGAATAAATACTGTTTATTTGATTTTTCCTCAAAGAAAGACATAACACGGTTGGACTAAAGATAATCTTTATCTGGCTGGCTAACAGGGTCATTCAACTCAGAAAGTAACTGGCCCGTCATAAATATAATTTACCCTGCTTTCTACACTAAATTTTGGTACAACTTTACGATAAAAATGCAAGAAATTTTAATAACAGAATGCAAAAAAAAGGCAGAAATCAGCGACAAGTGTTGAAGATTCAATCCCCCGATAAAAGACCAACTGCATAAATTTTACTAGGACACAAAACATGATAACATTATTCCGATTTTGATGTGCTCTATTTCTACAAATATGTACCCTAAAACCAACGTGCCATTATAAAATCGCAGATCGCACATACATTCCAATTCGACCGAATAATCTGAGCAACGCGTGCTACGATTAGCTGAAAATTGTATTTCAATAAAAATATCGTTTTGTTTAAGTTCAGTTTACATACAGTGTCAGGTGATACTTTACTAGTAGATGACGACATTCACGTTAAAACGATAATAGATAGTCTGTAAACGCATATCAGCCTTTATCTATCGCTTATAGAAGAAATGATCGCTAATCGGATAATCAGACAAAACTGACATTAACTGTATTGAAAAAAAAAATTGACTGGCCTGGCGATTTTCGAGAAATTTCAGCTGGACCACGGACTGCTAAATCGGCCTCTGTACTTTCCGCCGACTAAACTGATCTGAGCGAAAATGATCAAAGATCAAAGAAAGGCAGCTAAACTTTAATCTCGCACTCCTATCAATTCTCGCAAGGGTTTGGAGCCAAAGACTCTAACTGTTAGTTACGTAAAGGCTTCTTCCATAAACAGTCATGAAAACTATACATATGTGATGGCCAGCCATCGTATATCCCCGAGGCGAGAGTTGGTCACAACACACATAATAAAGATGATGATGTAACTCTTTATAAACAATGAGTAATTATATAGTTATAGGGAGAAGATTGGGTAGGGATCATGAACCTGCAGCCCGGATAACTTACATAAATATCATGACACAATCTCATCCAGATCTTCATGTGACACCATGTGGGCTTTATGTTAACACACTTTTTCCTCATATGGGTGCAAGTCCAGATGGAGTTGTTCATGATCCTTGTTGTCAAGGTTCCTCAGGGTTACTGGAAATAAAGTGTCCAGCATCCGACAGATGGAAATTTAAATCTCCAAGTGAATGTGCTCAAGATTCAGATTTATTTTGCACGTTAGACCTCCATGGCAGTGCAATCTTAAAAAGGAAGCATGAATATTATTTTCAAGTGCAAGGACAAATGGCCATTACAGGCAAGGATTGGTGTGATTTTGTGGTTGGACTTGGAAGCAACCACCATCTATTCAACGCATTCCATTCAATTTAGAATTCTGGAATATTATGGCAGAAAAACTAAATTTCTACTTTAAAGGAATTACTCCTGAAATGTACACAACACGTATGCTTAGAGGTGTTCCTCTCTACCAGTCGGTCAGTGATGACGAGAAAGAGAAATAAAGTGATAGTCAAATTAATGGCATAAGGTGACATTTCGAGTAATTTATCGATTCACTTCTATTCACAAAATGATCGGAACACATTTGGCTGTTATCTGTGTAAGGAAATCTGTGCAATGATATTATTTTCCCATCTACTTCCTTCCCTCTGAAATTGCTACAAACGCAACAATAACTTGCGGGTTTTTGTCACAGGCATTCTTTGACAGCTGATGAATGGGTAGCCCACGGAAGTCGAAGCGGCAGCTAACGCATGCGCAAAAGATGCACTGAAGAGTTCCTACTAGGGGGAGACAACAACCCTTATTGAAAAGGCCGATAGTCTCCCAGTGACAGCTCAGTGCAACTTGACCCACCCAAAGGTACGCTACGACTTGTGGCTGATATGGGATGTATGGGTATTATATTCTCTTCATGTAAAGAAGTGCATATAAGATTTAAAGGTGGGGATCTCAATAGTTTACAAGTTACGAACCAGGGGCAAATTTTCCCGACTCAAAAAGAAAACATAAACCATGGGAGTGATTGTAAACCCTATAACAAATTTGATGGGTCTTTCTTCCGTCTGTATACATACCAAGTTTCAGATCTCTATCTGCATTAGTTATGCCACAAATCTACTTTAGTTTTTACCCTCACCCCCCTCCAGAGTTCGACTCAATATTTCATAGACAAATGACATATCAGTGTTTGAAACTTGTATTTTGAATGGTGTGTGAAGAATTTGAGGACATAACTGAATCCCATACGTACATACGGACGGACATATGGGCTGACAGAGGTACGTACGAACTGATGGGCGGTATCACAGTAATGTTGATTTTTATTAGAAAAAAAAAAGCGCCTGGATAACAAGGATTACTTCTAGAAGTAAAATTTTATTTTTATTTTTTATCCAATCCTGTGTTAGGTAAATAGTATATTTAGTCCTGAAACATATGCATTCATTTATGGACATCAATTCCTTATCGTCGCGAAGAAGACACTGTTCTGTGCAATTAATATGGACGACCAAACGAATATTTCTTCTTCAAATGATACTAGTACGTAGATTACATGAGGGGAAAATACAGTCACAAATGCTTTGTTTACTTTCAGCAGTATTTTATCACGAACATTTCTTACCCATTAAAACATAATACTTCAGATTCATTCTTTTCAAATAACTATAATTTGCAGAAAAATGTGTTCAGTAAACTCGGAAGAAGCACGCGATGCAGAAAATGGAAAAGCTAAAGAAAGCAAAAAGAAACCCCAAGTAACATAAAACGGAAAACAACTGAGGAAAACAAACACTCGGGAATAGAAAAAAAAAAAAAAGAACGAAAAAGATCAACAAGAAAGGAAAGAAAAGATAAAGAGGAAAAAAGGAAAGAAAGGCAAATAACTGTACTCTCCCGCCATCAACAAAAAAAGAAGACAAAACATACTGACACACTAACATTCTCGGAAACGAGATCGGGATATGAACATAAAAAAAACTTACCCTATATTGATAGTTATCAGATTCAGCTTGAGATCTTTCAGATGACTTAGAAGAAACAAAGGCAAACACAACTTCAGGACAGTGGCGTCACTAGGGTTTATGTCACCCAGTGCGGTAACTCATGGTGTCACCCCCATGGACCTCCATCCTGCACAAAAATTCAAAAATTTTATAGACAGTCATTTTGGTGTCACCCCCTCTGATGGTGTCACCCGGTGCGGTTCGCACCCACCCCCCCCCCCCGCACCCCCTAGTGACGCCGCTGCTTCAGGAACAACCAAAACTTCAGGAGCAGATCAGAAACAAAGGAAAACAGGACAGACAAAATAAATTAAGTATAAGAACATAAACTAATAAAAAAAACATTTTGAAGTAATTAAATAAGATAATCTAAAATGGGGGAATATAGAAGTTAAACAATAGACATGAAATAAAAATAATATTTAGGAAGTTCAAGCCGAATAAAAGTCTGTACACAGAATCGTATGCGGGACAGAACGAATTTCTTCGCAGGGAAATATATTTAATCCAGTGAAAACTATTCATATATGACAAAGTACAATTACTACACAAATGTTTATTTCTAAGCCCGAGTAATATGAGAGTTTAATCCGTTTCATGCATTGCAAATAAAAGTATAATATTTTAATCACGTCGGCGCAAAAAAAAAATGACTCATTTCAATATGCTCTGAACTTTGAAATTCATTTCAATTCACTCTGAACTTTAAAAACAGAAAATGAAGATCACAGCGTGTTTTCAGACAAGTCTATGCATAACACAACTTTAATCCGCCTTGTAGTTTAAAAACAGAAGAACACAAACAATATCCCACCGTGTTTTTAATCACGTTCGCACAAAACCGAGTTTCGATCCCTTTGGAGATTAGAAAATGCACCTAGCTATGATAAAATAAATATTTAACTCAGTACGCTTTTATAACCACAAGTCACACCACTACATGGACGAGAACGGCAAAGAGCAAATCACACAACTGATTGAAACATGAAACCCTCTGCAAAATGAAGAAAACAACAACGAAACAAAGTAACAACACATAACAATATGTTGTTTTAACTTAATCATACTTAAAACCAGCATAACGCTTGCATGAGTACATGTGCGTCCATGGGTGCGTTGTGTTGGTGGATCGGGGAACAAACATCGTATGATGATATTTGTGATGGCTTCATTGGGGAGTCAAATAATAACCACTGTTGCGGTCTGGGCGGTTATATTACTCCCGTTAGGGGACATGGTGCCTCAGCGTGACTCTCTCTCTCTCTCTCTCTCTCTCTCTCTCTCTCTCTCTTGCACTTATTTGGTGTGTGTGTGTGTGTGTCTGTCTATATATATATATATATATATATATATATATATATATATATATATATATATATATAACTGGTCGGTTAAAATGTGTTTAAAAAAATAATTGGTCACGTGGTATTCAAGCAACACTGTCAAAACTTAAGTACATGTCTGTATTTGTAGGGTACATGTATGTATGCATGCATATGTCACAGGTATATTAAAGTAGTAACACGTAACTCGGCGAAAACAGATATGGAATAGTCATACGGTATTTCTTTTTTAACTTTGATGGCATGATGGTTTTAGACATATTATGGGATAGTCGTTAGTTAAAATGGTAATATTGAAATCCATGTTCTTTTTATTATATTTAACTCTTCAGTAAATTGACTAATGAAAATTTGACTCAAACTCATATTTATTGTCAGCGGCTGTTACTGAGATTCAACAGCTGTTACCGAGATTCAACAGCTGTTAAGTTGGGCTTTCAACATTGATACTTTTTGCTTTGTTTTGATTTTTGGTGGGGTTTAATGCTAATTTCAGCACACGATAGGCTATACATAGAGATCTCACACTAAAATATACAAAATCCTTGTATATCAAATATAAACGAGTTCAACTAAGGAACATTATGTACATGTCAAATTGTTGTGGACAACGCTAATACTCAATGGAGTTAAATTTTAGTACAATATTAGATGTACGCTCTTTTCACGTGCTTTATTGACGATGTCCTTCGAATATTAAGTTGGTGTTGTAACAAGTGTCTCTTACTAGGTAGAGAAAGGTGATTGTGTTTAGAATTATCGTTGGTGAACACAAAACTTATATTCTCTTACTGGAGTTATTGATTGGTTTAACTACTAAACTTCTCTAATCTACTTAAATATGCACGAGAGATTTCAGAGCCTAATCGATACTAGTCAGCACTGTGTGTAAAGACCGAGTGTTGACAACTTGCAGCAATTTTCTACATTATTTATCAACCTCGTATCATCATTATTAAGGAAGAAAGTGCGTCGACGACGTATATAACACCACTATTTGGCCCCAACATTAGCCTATCCTGAGTTATTGAGGCATAGGAAGGAAACTTCAGTTATGTTAGAGTTCACGTGAATAGAAAATTCAAAATAAAAATATTATAAACGTTTAGTGGCGAAAATGATTTGCCAATGGCAGAAAGCGAAAGAGTTTTGTGAGGATACAAAATTTAACCAGCTCATAAAGGTTTACCTCTGCGCCGTGTAATATGAGATAACAGTCTGTTTTATATAATGCAAATAAAAGTATAACCATTATGTTTTAATCCCGTGTGCGCAAAAAAAAAAAAAAAAAAATCATTTCAATATGCTCTGAACTTTCAAAACAGAAAATGAAGATCATAGCGTGTTTAATCCGCCTTATTCACTAATATTTTAATAGTTAACGTTCATTTCAGCATACAATTAGAAGTCATTTATCATTTTAATTGTTTTCCATTTGCACCTGATCAAGATATCAATAATAATTCTCAATTTTTGATAGCAAGTCCTTTTCACTCCAACAACCAGGTATTTGTTTGTTGAGACGCTTACCATATACGTAATTAACGTACCTACGTTATGTATTCAGTTTCGTTGTATTTTATCCAATGGGACTGAAATAATGTGCTCTTACTAGAGCAGTGGGATCTTCTTAAACTTAAAACTTAAATTAAAAGAACTTAGCAAATTAAGATCAAAAGATTTGGTTATGGTGACAAAACGTGATCTAATAGTAGGGTGGACTTTCACCGGGGTGATCTTAATTAAGAGTTTTAATGTAAACATACGTGTATCCATCAACTGCAGACATGTGCAAGTATTGACTTCTCATAAGATTTTGTAAGCTTCACTTGTTTAGCACTCTCGATGAATCAATAAATCAATAAAACAAGAATATAATAGTTATGGTTATATATATATATATATATATATATATATATATATATATATATATATATATATATATAAACGTTTCAACGAAATAATAAGCTACTGTAAAAAATGGTACGATGCAAGAAAAACTGGTCGATTAAAATGCCGATAAGTAACTAATTGGTCACGTGGCATTCAAGCAACGTTTTCAAAACTTAAGGTACATGTCTGTGGAGTGTATTTATACATGGATGCATATGCTCCAAGTATATTAATGTAGTACTCTATGCTCGCGTAACTCGGCGAAAGCAGATATAAAACAGGTATACAGTATTTTTTTAACTTTGATTGAATTATGGTTTCGTACTTATTATATGGTAGAGTCATCAGTTCAAATGGTAAAACTGAAATCTATGCTCGTTTTGTTGTATTTGACTCTTTAATAAATTGACTAATGAGAATTTGACTCGAACTCATATTTATTGTCAACGACTGTTAGTGATATTCAACAGATGCTACTGATTCAACACACTATAGACTATCCATAAAGATCTCATACTAAAATATACAAAATCCTTCGTTAATGCATATGGAATATCGAGTTCAATTAAAGAACACAATGTACATGTCACATTGTCATGGGGGCAAAGGGGAGAGGGGCAAGTGCGCCCCTCCCCCCCCCCCCCCCTTTGCCCCTATGTGCTGGCGCCCACGCTGGTAGTTCGAGCGATATCGTCAACTGTTTTATCTGTTTATTCCATAGGTTGACTAGTAAGAGTGGAGCACCATAGTTGTCACCCACTCACCCATCGAGCATAGAAGCGGCCAGGAGTTCCAATGTCTCTTCAACGTCGTCCAAGGGGACGTAACCCAGTGCTGATATTCTTGCGCGCATCGTATCGTCCGACTCGTATCTCACCTTCAATGCGAGCTTCTTTACTTTACGTTAATGGATTTGGTAGAGATGAAGAAAGCTGCCATTACTGTTGTTTCAAAGTCAAGCAGAATAATACGAAGAGCAGCATTTGAGATAAAGCGTTTGATTTCTTTTTAAAGATGGTCTTAAATGGGGATAGTATTGTTTGACAAAAGACAGTACATCGCAGTTAGATTACGGCCATTCATGAACTGGAAATGAACAGTGCATAGTTGGAAGAACAATACCTGGAACAAATTTAAACATTCCATCAGCCAACCAGACGTCCGCCCCAGAGAGGCCATCAATCAATTCGTTGCATCCTATAATAATGATAAGATTGTTTCAGGCGGCAGAGTCGAAGAGGAGGAACCTGATGAATTTATGTGTGATATTAAATTTTAAGTCCGCTGGATTTTGCGCCAGCATGTCTCCTGAATCCTCGTTCATTTGCATCTTATTTTGGTGATGCTGCAGAGCCCGATTGATTTTCGAGCGTTTAGGTTGAGCCATCAAAACGTGGTCTTGCTGGGATGAAGCAAATGGTCCTTAAACCACACTCTGTTTCGCATTAATATCCGTCATCGTGGTCTTAATATCTCCGACAGATTGCGTACAAGCGTGCAGGCTACGTTGCCAGCACGAGTATGCTCGGGATCTTATCTACTGACCACTTTTCAATGTTCCAATTTAGCAAGAGACTTTTTTTTCCATGATCGGCCAGCAGCGCTATCACCAGACAGCGCTTTCATCAAACACTATACTTACAATAAAATCATTAGCAGGGAATGTATTTAATACAAATCAAAACTGTCCATCAGAATAAATATACCCATTAAACAATCCAGTTTACGTCGATCAAACAGATGAAATGTAATAATTTAACAATTGATTTCTCAATGATCGGCTAACGGCGCTTTGATCAATTGTCGGATGATCAACAGGTAGTGATTAAAGCAGGGTCTTACCTACCATATGAGAAGAGAATGCAAGGCATAGGGCCTACGAATTATTTTTGCACAATATATTCGTCTGGAGCCCATCTGTAAACTGTGCATAGGGGCTCAAATATTCCAGCTTTGCTACTGGATTAAAGGTACCGTGATCAAATATCTTAGATCCGTTGCTGCCCTCTAGCTAGCAGTTTAGTGGCTATTATTCAGAAGTGTAATTGGCGGACAAAATAAAAAGATCAGATCTATATAATCCTGTCATACAAATCTCGTGTCATCATAAATATATTCAAATAGTGTGTCGATGTAGTAATGTTAAGCTTTAGGTCTAGATAGGTGATGAGACTTTGCTATGTCGCGGTTAATGTAAATAGAACAATAAAATTAAAAGTACTTGAAATCATTTAGGGAGAAAATATTGATTTGCCCATGTCAGAAAAAGTTGTGAGGATACGAGGTAAAATTACATTGCATATTTGAGG
The DNA here is from genome assembly GCA_016617855.1 of Megalonaias nervosa. Taxonomy (NCBI): domain Eukaryota; kingdom Metazoa; phylum Mollusca; class Bivalvia; order Unionida; family Unionidae; genus Megalonaias; species Megalonaias nervosa. The sequence goes on along the minus strand of JAECUM010007672.1, from coordinate 154,614 downwards.
GCCATTTTCTTTATTATATTTAGCACACTTATAAATAAAATTCGCCTCCTCTTCATTCTTCTCCACATCAGCAGCAGCTCTAATGACACACTTAAATATCAACGCTCCTGAAACATAAAACAAACAAAACGATAACTACAAAAAAGAAGAATAACCACCAGCACCCTTTCCTGACACTGTTGTCTTTAAGTTCGAAGTTGCTCCCATCTTTATCACTAGCAGCTGACAATTATTTTTTGTATAAACTTATGCGTAAACATGATTTAGTGGTTCAAAGATTTAAATACCGAATACAAATCATACATATTGAACCCAAATAAATCAGGTTGAAACGTATTTCAAGAAAGAGACATTGATCAGGCCAACAATATACGTATCAGAAATAAAATACACATAAATGTAACGAAAGATACGTAGCATTCTAGAAAAAAATACAAGAACACCAATATTATAGCCACTGACTGATTTGAAAATATTACATGTACGCACAGTACTGAATGTTCCGTATCCGCCAGCTTCGCACCTTGCTCACTTCACAAAAAGTGATCTTAGACATGGTTCGACCACTTAGCACCATCTCCGCTTAGTCCAATAAATCAACCCCAACCTCAATCTGTGTTGATACTGACGGACGACATGAGGATCTGATTTCACAAGTTTATTAAAATGTGCAGTTTTGCTGCATGAAAATCTTCCCGCAATACACCTGCGTACACTTTAGACACTTATCGGTATTTGGTAACAACCTTGTTTAGCGCGAAATTCATAATGGCAACAGGACAGATTACTATTCTACCTGGATTTAGAAGTCGCCAGAGAGGATTTGCTTTGGAAATATAATGAACATGTCGCCAAAAGAACCATTCAGCCGACGGTAGCTCCACAGCCGCTAAAAAATACCGGTAAGTGTATAACATATACACCGATGTGTGCAGACAAGATGAGCTGCAGATTTTTGCAGATTTTAATGAATAGGTGATATCATCCTCTAAATCGCTTGTATAACATGTACACCGATGTGTGCAGACAAGATGAGCTGCAGATTTTTGCAGATTTTAATGAATAGGCGATATCATCCTCTAAATCGCCAGTCGGTATCATCATTGTTGTGGTGCGGATTTATCGGCCTATAGCCGCTAAGAAAGCGGTTCCGCTCTCTGGCGGTTTACGATCCAATTTTGGATATTATCCATACGCCCACCATTTCGGAGGACACATCTGTCTGCTAAGAGTAACAACGTAGTTCCAAAAAGACTTGGTCCCATTACTGTGTTTATTTTCATGACATGCTAAGGTGACTGTAATATATGCCTCGATTATGATTTATCAAAGTAAGACTTTTCATCTTTTTTTATTTTTTTTTTTATTTTGGAGGGGGGTGCAAAAAATAAAATAGATATTCTGTACTAAAACGGTTGTGAACCCTTTCGAAGATGCGTAGTTTTGCACGTCAAGATCTTCAATTTCGAAGGTAAGTAAATCTTGGATGTAGTCCGCAATCCCATAATGCACAAATATAAGTGATCTGTTTTGAAAAAGAGCGCAATTTTGACGTTTGATATTTCGACAACCAAAAATACAATTCAAGAACCTCACTTACAGAGAATATGCATTCCACAAAAAACTGTATTCCTGAACCTTTTATGGTTGGTCCGATTTATATGATGACAACTTAGCCAGAGTTTAGTCACATTTAATTCTTTTGATTAAAATTACTGACGTACTAAGTAAATGGATATTTAATGCATTTGTAAAAATGTGAAACTGTAAAAATGTGACTTAATGTAGGGTGTTTGGTCAGAAAGATTTGAACTGACCTGGACCTTTTCTAGAGTTACACCTCTTGAATATCGGTACAGCTGATTTATTTTTAAACAAGTGAACTGTACAAGTTTATCAAAGAGAATTTTTTTAGTTTGCAATTTTTTATTGGCTCGCAGAAAAATGCGGGACATACAATTTTGATATGTAAACTGAGTTGGATGCTACATAAATAGTTTGATGTATGTAAATATTATAATTGCTATTTTTAAAAAATGTAAACATTTTATGTCTACCCATTTAAATGTACAGGTTAATTACACTTTGGTCATTTTTTGTACTACTTGTATGACCCCCTAAAAAATTCACCTGTGTAAAAAGTTAATTAGCAGTGTTCATCCCAGTCGTCATAACAATTATAAACGTAACTAATATCACGTACTGATCTTATGATTTTACAGTGAACTGGGAACCTAGTTTGTATAACAAAACTAAAGGGCGAGTTTTGGTCGTTGGGAGTTTCCAGTACACATATATCTTAGTCCAAAGAACTAAATAAAACAATGCTACTTTTGGAAGTATTATTGAGTTCCCTTTTTATGAAAATATATACCTGTATATTTTTTGTCAGGGCCCAGCTGTTACTTCCAATACATTTGCTCGAGTTAATGACTAAGATAACGATTTAGATAACAATGTTCATTATCACGTGGTCATAGCTGCCCTCACATGAGTATTGTTTGATCAATATTATCTAGGCAACAGGTATATACGTGTTTGTCCACACGTCATTGCGAAATTCAAACTTTATCGACCCGTAAATAAAGCACTGTAGGGTTGTTCACATGGCAGCTTGCAATGCATGACAAAATTTATCCTGACTAATCATCATCACTAAATTGACATCATGCATTGTTTACACTGATGAGGGCACTCCTAGTTCTAATTGCACAGTGTGATCTATAAAAATATAAAAATTTGTACGAAGCGTTAGTGGCAAAGAACCAAAACCAGCTCAGGGCCACACGAAACGAGTGCACCCGTGTTGCCTCGGGACATTGGTTACAGGACGCCGTGATTATCACCATGAGAAAATTTTCGGAAACGTCCGTTCGCTTACAGGCTAGAAGTGGCCGTTTGTGTGTGATAAATAAGGGAAAGGTTTACGATGTTACAGATTTTGGGAATAAGCACCCAGGTGGCAGAGAACTATTACAAGAACATGCCGGCTTGGACGTTACGCACGTAATGACAAGTCACGACTACCACAAGCATTCCTCAGCAGCAACCGATATTTTGAATCAGTACTGTATCGGCGAACTGGAATCGGAAAGTAGAAATAATAATAAGGTAAGCGTGATTGTACATTAGAAACTTAATCTTGTGTGTTTTTCACACGCGTTATCACGTAAGGCACAGGGGCCGGTAATTTACCTATAAATTAGAGGTACTATTACCTATATACTTTACAGGTAAATTGTAAGCAACGATACAAGCCACTGTGATGTAAATTTTGCGTTTGCGATTCTGTGTATTACGAGTATTGTTGGTAATATAAAATTATATATTTTTACTACCCAATGACACAAATGACAATTAAGATATCTAATGGATATCTTGTCAGTTGTAAAATTAAAAAAAAAAAATTAAAAAAATATTTTCTTCAAGTGTACCATATAAAAACCCAAGTACATATAAATGTCAAACGTACACGTGATTAACAATATATAAAAAGAACGTGTTGGTTATATAATAAGGAGACAGTTGCAGGAGGGAAATGGCAGGTAAGATACAATAGGAAAATAAAAGCAACATGAAACACTAATATATTGCATACACAAATGATACTTCTGACAAATACACAGACGAGAGGACAAGAATATATATTCCATATCAGACATATTACAGGGACTTGTACACATGTTAAAGACCCTGCTATCACATATCACATAAAACAATTATACATAAAGGAACTACATGGGTAAGAACATTTGAAACCATGTTAACACCATTTATCACAGAACTTAAACAATAAAATGAATCTCTTGGCTGTCTTCTATGGCCCTATGTAAGTAAAAAGCTGCCATTGACTTGACAAGATATTTTGAGTGCATATGTGATAGAGATGTCTTTTACATGAACAAAGCAAGTTATCAGTCAAGACATCTTTGACAGTAACCAAACAAGCTATTGATGAAGATGTCTTTTGTACCAAAAAAAAAAACAAGTTATCAATTGCATTTTGTTGACATGACTGAAGAGATAATGATAAATTCACATACTTAGGTTGCAGTATTGTGGCAATGTCTAAGACAATATAGCTGTACCAATTTGTCATGTCAGAAACTGTCAACACATTGCAACTGGTAAATTGTTTTGCTACTCTAAAAGGATCTCTTTATCACATATGTTTGGAAATATCTTGCTGGCTGCTTCATACTTCCATAAGGACTTACTGGACATATTTTGTTTTGAAAGTTTGAAATTTGGTAGTGGTCTGAAAATATAGTAAATGAAAATCATATTTTCATGTAGCAACATCATTGATATTTCTTTAACTGTATTCCCTTGTTAACACCAATGAAAAGTAAAACAGGTGAAGAAAATTGACATTGAACATAACGGTAGCATTACTTTTCAAGTTGAAAATATTACTGCCCATAGATCCGGCCTGCTCTGTGAAAAAAGCTCATTTTGAGCCCTAATAAAAAGTCATCACATTTCATTTGATAGAGTAAAGTATCAGTTCCTTGCACATTTTTCTGGATGATGCAGATAACACTTGTTTGAGTTGCTGGCCTTGTGGATGTGATCAAAATTATAATACATCTAGAAATGTTATAGTTATTAATTATTTAAATTCATTTTTGAAGGCTTTCTCTCAAAGTAGGAGCATTAATGTCCAATATCAGAGCAAAGTGGGCTGTTCGTTGTAATAGTCCACCTTCATGGCAAAGTAGGCTGTTCAGCTGTAGTAGCCCACCATCATGGCTACACCATTAACATTGCTTTTGACTGATGCATGATAAGCCATATTTCATTATCAGCAACTGAAATTCATCAATTGTTGTGAACTCAATACACACATCTAGTTTTAAAACTGACTCTAGTATGGTTGGAAATCAGAGATTTTGATCTGAAATTAAGTAGTTGAAGATCAAGTCATCCATGATATTAAATAACAGCTGTTGCAGATAATATGTTCCAAGGTATTTGAAAATTCAGCTGATTGGGCGCACATGTATTAAGTGTGTGAGTGCTGTAATGACAGTTTAAATTACGTGCATGTTGCAATATTGTATTTTTTGAAGAAAAACATATGAGTATATTAGAACAACAATTGAGATGGGAATAATGAGAGTGTTATACAAGATTTTCCATGTAGGGATTGGAATAAAAGATTAGCAAATTTCAGAAATCCAATAGATCTTTTTGATAAACATTGTCATTTTTTAGTTTTAAGAGATAGATGAGTGTAAACGTTTTGCTTCTTTTCATGTTGAACATCAGCATAGAATCAGTCTTGCTAATGTGGATATTTTATTGACATTCAACTGTATAGTTGTCTTTTGTAAGTTCAGAGTGCAGAACTGATCTTATTTGTCAGAAATTGTGTTTATTGATTCTTCTAGAGTCTCAGGTAGGGGTCAGAGGTCAGATGTATTAAAAATTGTAACTAAAGTGACATTTTTAATATTGTTCCATACAATTTTACACATGCAATCATTACAAGAAGACAAACAGTATTGGTAATAGATTTTTGTGTATGAATCTTTGGTAATGGTCCAGATGGGTGGGATATAATAGAAATCATGGGGAATTGCATGGTTGGATATGGGAGTAGAGCCCCCATTATTTTGCTCAATTAATTAAGTTGGTTGATACAGTACTTATATATTATATGCTGTCTGTTCTTGTTTGATGTGTGATATAGGTGTACCTGTTTCATTAATTGGTTGAACTTATTGCAAGAACCTTCAATGAATCTTTTTTTCCACATTTATCAAAATATTATGGAACCATATATTCGTGTGTTTTTATGTTGCAGGAAAAGTGTTAATATTTTCACAGTTTTTATATTTTTGCTTTCAGATAACATTGGATGGAGATCTGAATGGAAATGCAAGCTCAGACCGATATGATCCATCCATGGTACGTTTTAGCTTACCTAGCCCATACCTATGTCCACCCGCAGCTAATTTAATTGGTTAGTTATAGTGTCAAAAAACATTTTATTTAATTTACCGAAGAAAGAAGTAAAATTCTATATTTTATCTAAATTGTTCAGATTTCTGTCTCTCCTTAGCTCTCTTTAGTGAAAATAAAATGGCAAAATACTATAACCAACCATTCAGATTAGCTATGGCCAGAGCATGGGTGTCAGCTTGCTGAAATTTGTCAGTTTGCTGTGAACATATATGAGTGAGACTTTATTGTCATAATTCTTGACACTAGTCAGTTATACTGCATATATGTAATTTCAGTTTTACTCAGACCTATCACATCAAGTGAGTCAGAAAATAAACTGTCTACATTTCGTGATATATAGATTACTACTGTGAATAAGTGATCTTTTATTTTTATTACTGAAATTGACTGATATTTTGGTCTCCAGTAGTGTTTGTCTCCAGATTTCTTGGTAGTGAAGTTAGTAATTTGAAATTTTGGGTGGTAGATTTGCTACTTCCTATTGCTAATTTTGAATGTTGCAAGTCTTTTGAGCCCAGTGAGCAAAATCTGTTCTTGTCACTCACATGGGTTACATAATCAGCAGGTGTCTTCTTTTAGACTTGTTTTGCTTAGTGGAGCTTCTCCTTTCAGTTGAATGTTGATTAGCTACATGTAACAGGACTTCTGAAATCCTAAACTTGCCTGAGATGAAGATTTTCATGAAATTCCATGAAAATATTTTTGGTTCTATCCTAGTTACAGTGAAACCTGTTTACTTCAACCACATTAAGTGGATCACTTTATAGATAGTTGTCTTTTGGCTAGAAGTTAACATAAACAGAAGGGTACCTAAAATGTACTTTATGAAGAGGTGTACTGTATACAACTGGGAGTGAATGATATAAAATTTTCAGCTTAATGAGTTAGACCATTGGGCAAGCAATTTTTCTAGCCTGGTCTGGATGTTAGATCAGCCATCTGTATGAAATCCAAGTCTCCTGTTTAATTTATTTTTAATTTTCCCTGTATAATAGTTTGACCATTTGTGTGGGAAACCATCCCAAGGTCACATTACAATCTCACATAATTGAGGGACAATTAATGTAGTGTAGGGAAAATACACACACACACACACACACACACACACATTCATATACTACACAATCTCTTTTTAGATCGACAAATACAAACATACAGCATCTAAGTGACATAAACTTTGTGATAGTATAGTCTTTTGTTCCAGTTTACCATCAAATCAGACTCAGTGAAACAATTTTTGGTTAGCTATTAGCTTATAATGCAAACACATTTTACACTGTAACATGATGCTATTAAAAATGCATTTGAATTTTAAGACATCATTCTTAGTTACTTGTGGAATAATAGTTCCCACTGTTCCCAAATCAAACATACATGCTTCTTTATTTTCAGATTTGATTGCAATATATTTTTCCAGATTAGAGTGGACTTTAAGAAAAACTTTCAACCCATCTAATCTAGGCAAATCTCCTTTAATTTTACATATACATGTACTGTTGTAGTGTTTGGCTAGAAGAAAACCAAAAATAAAATGGTTGTTTATATTTTATATCTCTACATGCATCTCCAAATATAATAGATTTTGCACTTGGCACAGTATCTATGTTCACCTTATTCCAAATCCAGTGGGACTAATCATTCCATGGCCTGGTTATCACATTACATTCCCAAAACAAATGCAGTATTGTGTCTGGAAACTTTTTACAGTAGGTACATTTATCAGTATCAGACAATTTTATTTATACAGAAATGATTCTTTTTGTAAAATTCTATGAGTAACATGAATTTGAAACCATTGTAATTTTGAGTTTCTTGTTATTTTAGAAACTTGAGCATATATGTCAGGTCATATTCCTGCTGAGTTGTTAGATAATCTACTTGTATATTTTCTGTTTTAAATTCTCCAGAAATGTATGTATAATTTTTGAGAAACAAAAGTTTAACAACCCTAATTTTATATTTTTTTCTTTAAAAGTGTCATCAAGGTTCTCAGTCATTTTGTAAGAGTATTTTCCCTGTTGATTCATTTGTTTATTTGTTGGTGTGCTCATTTGCTTCGGTATCTTGGACCCAGGTCTGTTACCCACACCAGTGAAAATTTGTGTTAATAGATCTCAAGAAGAGTAATTCTACTGTTTTAAAAATAGGTCAATGAGACATAATTTTCAGACTTTTCATGCCTTTGTGGTTTTTATTTTCAGCCATTTGTCCATTATACCTGCAATATTTTGGATAATATTTTACCTAATCTCAAGAAAATTGGAATGTTGATGCATCTGAGGGAGATAACTCCAATCATACAAACTACTAGGTCATTGTTGCCTAATTTTACCGAATGAGACAGAATACCTTATGCTGTCAGCCATATTACACTGATAATCTTTTTTGTTAATTATTGACTTACTCAAATCAAGTCCAAGCTGCATCTTACTACTTACCCACTCAAACTGGGGATAAGGCTGTATCTTGTTAGTGATCCCACTTAAATAAAGGCCAGATCAAGCCCCAGCTACATCTTTTTACTGACCCATTCAAATCAGGGCAAAATCAAACCCTAGCTGCAAAACATTTCTTATTAATGATTCACTCAGATCAGGGCTAAATCAAGCCCAGTAGCTGTTACAGCTTTTTACTGACCCACTCCAATAAGGGCTAGATCAAGCCTCATCTGCATCTTTGACCCACTCAAATCACAACCCAAATCAAGTCCCAACTACATCTTATTACTGACACACTTAAATCAGAGCCACATCAGGTCTCATCTGCATCTTTGACCCACTCAAATCAGGACCCAAATCAAGCCCCAGCTACATCTTATAACTGACATACTTAAATCATAGCCACATCAAGTCTCATCTGTTTCTTTGACCCACTCAAATCAGGACCCAAATCAAGCCCCAGCTACATCTTATAACTGACACACTTAGATCAGAGCCAAATCAAGTCCTGGATACAATATATTATTACTACTGATGCACTAAAATCAGGGCTTTAAAATCAAGCCCTGACTGCATCTTAATACTGACTAACTCAAAGGGAAACCTCAAGCCTCACAGTATATTTTTATTACTGATACAGATTGGGACTAAATCAAGCCCTGCGGCTACATCCTATTACTGACCCAGTTAAATCAAGGCCAGATCAAGCCCCAGCTACATTGTAATTTACTGACCTACTTGAATCAGAGGCCAAATGAAGCCCTGGATATATATATTCTTATTACTGATGCATTCAGTTTAGGGATATGCGGCTAAACTCAAGCCCTGGCTACATGTTATTGATGACCCACTTAATTCAGGGCCATATCAAGTCCGGAATATAATATATTTTATTACTGGTTCACTCAAATTGGGACAAAATCAAGCTCCCCAGACTACATCTTATATACTGGGCCATTCAGATTAGTGTCAAATTAGCCCTGGGTACATTGTATAATTGACCCACTCAAATTGGGGCTAAATCAAGCCATGAGTATGTTCTATTACTGACCTACTAAGGGTCAGATCAAGCCTGAGCTACATTTTATTACTGACCCACTCAAATCAGGGCTAAATTAAAGCCCAACTATATTCTATTAACAACACACTTAAATTGGAACCAAATCAAATCCTGGCTACAATATATTCTTGTTACTGATCTGCATTCAATTTGAAGATAACTCAAGCCTTATGATGATGATGCAGCTGCTGCATCTTATATTCTGACACACTTGAATTAGAGGCCAAGTCATTAGCCCCAGCTACATTGTAGTTTACTGACATTCTTAAATCATGGCCAAATCAAGCCCCAGCTACAATGTAATTTACTGACCTACTTGAATCAGAGGCCAAATCAAGTCCCAGTTACATTGTATTTTATTACTGACTCACTTAAATGAGAATTAAATCAATCCCCATTAACAGCATGTTATCAATAACACTTGAATTGGAGCCAATCAAACTCCTGAGCTAAATCGTTTTACTGACCCATTCAGATTGGGGCTAAATCTTGCCCTGGCTGCATCTTATTTCTGATGCACTCAAATCTGGGTTAAATTGAGCCCCAACTGCAATATATTCTTATAATTGATGCATCTCATTTCAGCAGATACTGTATGCACTCAAAAACTTGCTTCAGCTGAAAGCTTTTTGAATGTCGACATTTACCATAAATTTTAGAACCATGAAAAGAAGATTTTCTGTTGTAATTATCAGTTACTGATAGAAAGTTTTGAACACTCAATGCATTTAAAAAATATAATTGGGCATAAAGAAGTGGAAAAAGTTCTTAACATTTGACTGGTCTTAAAATGTATTGTTGAATCTGCCTCATTTTTCAAGGACACCATTCCAAGTCTGTGCAGTAGATATTTTTGCCATCTTTCAGCATGGTTACATGAATAGCTGCAGGGTAATGGGTAGATCTGATAATATGCACTATTTGCAAAAGAATTAAAACAGGAATATGGGAGAAAATTAGTAATGTACAGAATACATTTTCACAGTCAGCTTGATCACAGCTGGATTGCTCTGAAGAAGAAGATTTGGACTGCTTGTAATAGCTAATAGTGAAAGACCAGTAGAGCGCAACCTTGAAGTGTTTACTTGTTTTCATGGCTTAGTATTTTGGTTTACAGGACCAAATGTGATAGTATCTATATGGTCTATATTTTGATGTTTATTATCTATTCTGAATGCATTTTTGCTCATTAATTCATATTTCTTTTGATGATTTTGTTCTTCTGCTTCATGAATTTCAAAACATTAAGCATATGTAGTTTTCTTAGTGTGGTATTACAGATCAGCATGCATGATCTCTCCATTTTGACCTTTCATTATAGCCTGGTTCATGCCAATAAAATATAAATAGGGATCGGTGTACACAGTTAATGGCATGTGAATTAGACAGTTATATCCACACATTTTGCATAGTGCATGTGCTTACCAGTTTAATAAGTTTGTCTCCAGTGGACCAATTACCTTACGAATATTTCACTGTAAGGTCAAACTGCCAGCACATCCTGGTTGACTTCTATCGTTTGTGTTTGTGTGGAACAATTTAATGCAAACAAAAGGATACAAATATCATCTCCTTGTTGTTTCCAAGCTAAAATTTCTTACATATTTGGTATGCTCTCAGCTGAAAAATATCAGAACAGAATAAAATCATTTCAAGTATCACGTAGGCCAGGGGAAAAGTGTGTTATATATCACTTTAGAGGACCATTTATATTCAAGGTCAAAATCATAAATAAATATTATGGCATCTAGAGTCACGTTTTCCCTTCTCCACTTTTGCTTAAAAGTTGTTGGAAATAAGTCACTTCAGCTTTCAGGTTTGCATCTTCAGTGTGAGGGTCACAGGTCAAATGTTTTTAGTTTATTGTTTTTCATTAGAACTCAATTGCTGTGCCATATATACAAGTCAAATCCAACTGCAAACGACACAGATCCACATCTGCTGTTCTATAATGTGCAAGAAGATCTGGGTTTATAAAATTTGTTAGTAGTAATCAGTAGAATAACAACATAGACCCTTATCTGCTTGTGCATTATGTGACAACAGATTAGAGTCGATGTTGTTTGCAGTTTTGATTTATAAGTGAGTAGATATGGCATTAAGTATGGGGATGAACCTTAGTTCACTTTTTTTCTTCAGATTAACAGCATGTCATGTTACAGCACAGTCAGGGTTGTATCTGTTAGGTCATAGTCACTTATCAAATTTTGCATATCTTTCTGTGCTTATCACTAATCTAATGTCCTCTGAGAAACAGACATGAAGCTTGGTTACTTTCCATGTCTGTCAAGTAACTCAAGCGTTTTAGCATAAAGGTCAGCGTTCATCCATGTACACATTTTGGAAATGAAATTCACTGAATTTGAAATTTTTTGCTCCTATTTTCTGGTTTTCTTCAAAGTTTTCCAATTGGTGACTTTAAAAAAATTTGACAAATATGAAATAATTGTTGCAGTTGATTTGCTTAGAAAAGTAAGAAGTATAAAAATAGCACATGAGCACAATCCTGGCTATATAATGCTGAACAAGTTTAGGTATTCCACCAAAAAAGGCATGTTGTATATACTTGCTTATAAGACGAGTCCAACTGCAAACTACACAGACCCAGATTTCCTGTCTCATAATGCACTGGCAGATCAGGGTTTATGCAGTTTGTTAGGAGTAATCAGTAGGACAAACAACATGGACCCTGATATGCAGGTGCATTTTGCTTCAGCAGATCAGGATCTGTATTGTTTGCAGTTTGACTCAACTTACAAGCAAGGATATATGATATAAAAGAAAGCTAAAGGCATAAATTGGTAGTAAAGTCCAAAAAATACAAACTCATAACACCCTCTTGAAAAGTCCTTGACCTCCACCTCTGCAGGAACATAATCACAACACACACCCCAGGGCCTAAATAGATTGCTTGATAGCACAAGCACATACTTGCAAAAACTTGTAAATTGAAAGCCATGCCAAGCTGTATTACCTGTCAAAAGTTAAGAGAGAAAAAGGCATGATAGAGAAAATTTGTGCTGCCACTTGACAAAATAATTGGGAAGATTTACAGACATTAAAATTCATTTGATTTTAACAGTGTGTACGACCAGTTTCTTATTTTCTAAATAGATATTAACATGCACATGTCACGCAGTAAGATGTATTTTGCACCCTCAGGTACACTGTACAGCACTCCCTCATTAAAATGCTGCCCAGGGCAGCTATACAGTATATCACCTTACAGTGAAACCACATTACAATGAAGTACATAGATTATATAATTCTGTTACTGTATAATGAAATGGGATCCATTACTATATCAGTCTTGTCAAAGGAAGTGTGTTATATTGAAGGGCCTTACAGTGAGGGAGTGCTATATTTGGAAGCCTAATAAAATAGTATGTGCAGTGGTCCTGTACTATAAAGTACCTCAGTATTACACAGTCCATGATATCATGGATTCCATTATACCAAGTTGAATTATCAGTAATAGGTGACATGTTAAGTAATCAAGAACCATATTATATAGTTATGTGATTGGCCATGCAGATGTGTTGTGTAAGCAACAGGTAAAAACATAAGACAGCAGTGTTGACTGCATCAATTATTACAGTTATTTGTCAGCAGCAATGAATACTAGTGGTGCTTTAACTGACAAAAATATCAATAAAAGCTTCCTATTAAAAAAATAAGTAATATAATTTCTGAGCTTTGTTTATCAGGGCTGTTTATTAACTGTGTACGTGTCCAGCATCAGAGTGGAGAAGCGTGGAAGCTGATATAATCTATAAACATGGTTACTGTTGCATCATGGTATACTGATCCTTTGAATAGCATTTTAATGACTGCTGTACTTCACAATCATTATTTATTGATCACTACTATACATGAAGAAATAGGAAATTGCTATGATCCTATGTCATCCAATCAAGTTTTCATTGATTGCTTTTTATTTTTCTAGCTCACCTGACTGTAACGGAAGCTGAACTTATGGTATATGGCCCATAGTCTATTGTGCATCATACATGAACAATTGCTATTTTCAACTTCTTCAAACAAAATCACTGGACCAGTTTCAACCAAACATTGCACATTGCATCCTGGAATAAAGGCTTTGTAAGTTTGCATAAATGATGCCAATCCACTATCAAATATGGCCACTGTTACTAAAAATAAATTGCACTTGAAAAGGTCTTTAAATGACTTTATAGGTTCAAGATGCTGAACAGAATTTGATCAAATTTGATAGAAGTATCCTGGCATGAAGCCTTTTTAAATTTTAAAAAATTGTCCTGGTCTTTCATCACATATTGACCACCTTTACTAAAAACAGAAAAACAGTTTAATGACTTTGTCTTTAAAACCACTGAACAAATTTCACCAGATTCGACATAAAGCATTCTGGCCTGAACTATTGCCACTGTTACTAAAAATAGAAAATTCTTTAAATGCCTTATAAAAAAACCCACCAATAATCCTGTTGAAGAGAATTTGACCAGATTTGCCCCAAAAAAATCCCGGTTTGGCATAATGTCCTTTTAATTTTGTATAAATTATGCTAATCACACCATCCATCATTACTAAAAATAGAAAAGCCTTTAAAAGACTTCTTAAAAACAGCTAAACATTATTTGACCAAATTTAACAACTTCTAAATAGAATTTGATCAGAATTTGATGAAGAACATTCTGGCACAAAGGCCATTCAGTTTTATGCAAATGATGCTCATCTTCTATTAAATATGACCACAGTTATTATAAATAGAAAAACCTTTGAAGTACTTTTTTCTCAAAAAAGGAACTGAATATGATCAAATTTTATGGTGTTATGTGTAGGCTCATACAATAATAACAAGAGAAAAGAGTGAAGTCAACAAGCTTCGTATATTTTAACAAAATAATTTATTTCCCTAGAAAACAATGAAAAATTGGAAAATAGGACTTACGGTTTGTGAATATAATCCTAAATTTAATCCTAAGAACGAAAAATACAAGTCCTATCACTAAATAGTTCTATTAGAATCCAGGTTCGAATCTCAACGACATTCCAATATGGAAGGCAATGATGTCTGATGTGGTCCTTGTACAAATAGCAACAATTCCTCAACTGAATCACAGTTTATGTTTCCGAATAATTCCAGAATAAATTTCCACTGAATTTCTTTCTCCCAGAATTTTACACCCATACAGTACACTCGTTTGGTTTCCTAGAGAATAAATTATTAAATTCCAAAAACAAATGACTTCAAAAACAATCTGGTTTCAACATTAAAATCTTATCAAGCCTTCAAGGTTTCAAAAATACAACTGACTGACAAGTGCTCAGAAAGGGTATTATATCCACCCGAATTATCATCCCGTTCTCATGAGATAGATCACGTGGTCTCTTAACACTTGAACAATGCAATAGGAAAAATGTAATTTGTCACATAGCAAGAACTCTCATCTACTCTCACTCTGAAATAAATTTAAAAATAAAACATTGTTTATTCAGACAAGATGAAACGACCTTGGCAATAGCCAATCGTTTTTGTGTAGCGCTTACACTACCGTGGACCAAAGTGAACTAAAAATATTACTAATGTAACACCTTTTACGCCTTAAATAAACAACATTAATAAAAGAAAATATAGAATCCCATGAAAATAATTATTACAATAAAATGTAATGAAACAAAAATAAAATAAAAAGAATTTTAAAACTAACACACAAGCAATTTAATTACGTATACGTAACAATGGAAAGCACAAAGACGTATCAGATTTTTACAGATGCCGCTAGTCTATCACCAGAAATGGTTACCATTGCTAAAATTAGACCAAAAGAAATTTAAATGACTTCTTAATAACTGCTTTACAGATATGTACCAAATTTCCAGAAAATACTACATCTTAAAAGGGTTTTAAATCTGCAAAAATGCAGAACTACCATCAAACATGGCCACTGTTACTGAGAATAGAAAAACATTTGTATGATTTCTTGTAATAAATTACTGAACAGAACTGGCCAAATTTTATAGAAAGCAATTGGAATTGAAAGGGATTCAGATTGTTACAAACGATGCTGAAGCACCATAACATATGGCTGCTATTACTAAATATAGAAAGACGTTATCTATAGATTTACATGTATTAAGCTCTACTATAATTTAGGAGTTTGGGAGTAAGAAGGAATAAGAAACTTTTCTATCAGTATTTTGGTGGAATTCAACAATCAGTGTAGGTGGAACTATGGTGGCTTAGTGGTTAGCAAGCCAGAGTCAAATCTTACAATCGGACAGGCTGGCATGAGGCAGTATGGCACCCTGTGCAAAACAGACTTTTGGCACTCCCCCACATGTATTTCAAACTTGAAAGTGAATTAAGTTATGACCAAATAAAAAGATTTTCATATGAAGAAAAAAAATAAGGTTTTGTTTAATTTTAGCTCCTGTGTCTGATTTGATGCCCCTCTGAAAATGGCTCCATCTGCAAGTGCACTGCCTTCACATAGTTTGTGTCAGCCCTGCGATCAGATCAACCAGGGTCAGCTACAATGGTGCATTCTATGGCACGGCACTTTACTTCAATTGCCTTGGCACTCAATAACCTACCTGTGTTGCTGTGCTACAAAGCACCAAAACCAAACAAAAACCAAACCTGTCAGTAAAGGAGGAGACAGGTGTAACATGCAGAGAGAATGTTTATCAATGTAATCATTGAAATTTATTTTGAAACAAAAATTATCTAAAAACAATTAAATATCATCGAAAGCAGTATAGAAAGTAATTTGTATTCTTCTACTGTATGCAGTAGTAGTCTTAGTAGTAGTAGGGTCTTCATGATTTGGTCCAGTTCATCTGTCTGTACATTTATGCATCTGCTTGTTCTCAGAAGGTTGTTATCAAGATTGTGCATAAAACCACTCATTATGAGACAAATAAAATTTGACTTACATATTTTTATGTGTAAATGACCAAACTTTTCAGGCCATCACAAGTTTTTCATTTTAAAAGTGGATTTTTTTTGTTGTTGTTTTTTTTATACAAAAACCTTGGTAGCACAGCTGAGTAAGATGTACTTGAGTTAAATGAAATGTAGGGCATGTATTTGCATTCATATGTTTTTGACCTGATTAGATTCCCTTATAGTAAGTTTCAACTTAGTACAGTTTTGAACTCTTCGGGAGCTGGACTTTAGTTTCACAAATACCCTGTTTGGCATGATTAAGCAAAATCAAATTATGGTAGATGATTTTTGTAGACATATTACATATATAGTTGACTTGATTAGGAACTAGGGCAATTTTGAATTTTTTAAAATACATTTTTCAAAAACTTTTTGGACCGTTCAGACAAACACCTTGATAGCAAGATCAACATTAAGTATATGTAAACCAATGAAATTTGGTGTATGTACACTTCTGACCTGATCAGAAGTTCCTGTCAGTTTCTGCCATTTTAGTTATTAGTTTTCCAAAGTTGTTAACTTTTGAATTTAAACTCTTTGATTTGCATTGGGGGCATACAGGTTTTACAAATACAAATCTAGTTTGATCATCAGATGCAAAATTTTTTTATTGTGCTGGCAGAACTATATTTAGACAGCATCATGATGTCAGAAATGGTGGAAGTTTAGCAAAGAACAAAGGAACAATGCATATGCTTTCTATCAAAGTATGACCAAAATTGCTATTTTTGATTACATGCAGTTTGTCATTTAAATTTTCAATCAAAGAGTGAAAATGTTTTATATCTCCGCATGAAATAGCTGCCATCATTACTTGTATTTCAGACTGACTTGGTGGATATGAATCAACCACTTGTGGAACAGATTCCTGGCTTGGGAGACAAATATTTTGAATGGGTCCACAAACCTACAGATAAACATATCCGATTATTCAAATCAGACCTTGCTGAATTTTTTACGGAGTCCTACTGGTGGCTAGTGCCTGTGTATTGGATACCAATCATGTTTATTTTGTTGCATTGGTGTGTTATTAATCTTCAGAATAAACCAGTAGTCTGGATGGAATCCATTAATGGAGGTAAGTTACAGCTATATCATCCAAAATCAAGTGCTTGAAAGAAGTGCTGCATATTGCATATTATGGGGGTCTCATTATGCAAAGTCCTCAGTATACCATAATACAAAGTCCTCAGTATACCATGATACAGATTCCTCAGTATACCATGCTACAAAGTCCTCAGTATACTGTGTCTACTCTTGTCATGTAGGCAACGTCATATATCCCATTAAACAATATAGACTTGGATGTAATTTGAGATTTAATGGGCCGATAGATTAGAGTAGATACCATTCATTCTGTTGTTTCAAAACAACTAATATATTAAAGTAATAAAGTAATATCTGACTGCAATAATAGATAAAGATATATTAATATATTTCAGTTAATTGTAAGATAATTTTATCCCACAGGCATAACAGTTACTCCCTCAGCATTACCTATGTTATTTGTTATGGGTATACTGCTGTGGACTCTAGCAGAGTACATTATTCATCGTTGGATATTTCATCTGCATCCACCCACTGGCTGGCCATCATTGATGAAACTTCACTTTATGCTACATGGCCAACATCATAAGGTTAGATATTCAAGTTTAACTTTATACTCATCGATTTAATATAAACTGAACAACATTCCATTTATTGGGAAAATTTCTTCAATTTTGATGTTTTGTTTCTTCATTTACTAATACCTGATCATAATACCTTAGGAGAACTACTTTTACTTTGCAAATCCAGCCCTTTCAGGTTAAAACCTTTTGCTGAAAGTCTAAAAGTTAGCTGCCTACCTAGGGGGAGTTAGAGTGATCTCCCCTTGAATGAGAGATTGGTGCCAAATCTGGTAAATACTTCAGTTACTACTTTCGTTCATGCGGAATTGCATGCCCATGTCAAAAAGAGAGGCCTCGCAATCCATTATCATTTTTCTGGAAGTTCTTAACATTAAGAACTAATCCAGTCTTAGCTTTCTATATGCCAAGCTTGACTGAATTTACCAGTAAAGGCTATCAATGGACCATTCTTACAGGCAATATTGTCTTTAACTGATATTATAGTGTCCACTTTGTAAGTATCAATAGTGACTCTTTAGTGCATACATTGCATTGGTTGCTACATGTGCCATTTTATATGCAAACGAGTTTGTATAGGGTCTAGCTCTCTATGGCCACTGAGTTCATAAAACAGGACATATGCAGGGCTACACCTGTTCATAATTTCTGCTCTATTCTTCTTACAGATTAGACCATGAGCAAGACTAAATGCCAGATCTGTAAATGTTTGAAAAATGAGACTGACAACCATTTTACATGTGTAGTTTCATCCGGTTGCTAATCTAACAGCACATGTCAATTCTGCTTAGCATGGACTTGAGGTCAGTGGGTTACTATTCATGTGGCACCTAAGGAGAAGGCACAGCAGCACACATTAAATGATAAAGACACCATAAGTATCCATGCAGATGTGGCTTTGGTACAGGATTTACTTTGCATGGGATACACATGGTTCATTAGCAAAGGAAGCATTATAAGTAACCTTCAACATTTTTCCCCTCTTGGTATGGAGTTCAACATTCAGCTAAACCGAATAGGTCTCCATCAGGAATGAGCATTGAAAATCAGTACAATGGTGGTCTCCTTGTTTACACGGTACAATCTATTGACCCAAGAATTTCTTCGCCAGCTTGATTTGCTCAGTGCGGTAGTGGAGCTCGTTGTCCAAGGTCGGCTGATAATGCACCCATGACAAATGATTCTTTTGTCCAATGAGAGGAAGAGATGTTGCCCATTGGATTAACCTCTCATAATCTGAAGAAATATGAGGTTCCATCTCAGAAGCTGAGGCAACCTCACTTGCCTCTTGTTGGGTACACCTCTGCAAGCTCAACCTCTAGAAATTACAGTCTGTACTGATGTGAGCACAGGGGACTGGGGAGCACACATTCCATCATTCCAGAAAGCTACTTGAGTGTAGCCACCCCACCAGGATCGTCATTTTGAAAACTCTTCCTTGGCGGGAAGAGGATCTAAATGGGAAGGGAGTTCTCATTCTGTCACACAACTCCACAGTGGTGACTTATCTTGAATAGCAAGGTGGAACCAAGTCCCCAGACCTTTGCATATTTGCTTGGGCTTTATAAAGTGGTGTATTCAGTGACAAATCCATCTCCAAGTTCATCATATTCCAGGCCAACTAAATGTATTAGCAGACTCACTGTCCCAGAAGAATCATCTAATACAGAAGGAATTTCTCTTCATCCCACAGTTTTTACTCAGATATATTCCTGATGGGATCAACTAGTGGTAGACCTAGTTACAAAAAGGTGGAATGCCAAACTCCCAACCTTTGTCTCACCAGTTCCAGATCCTAAGGCCTGGGCAGTCGATGGTCTGTCTATTGATTAGAATAGATTAGATCAGGGGTCACCAAACTTTTTTCATGAAGGGCCGGATAAGACTGTAGGGATGCCGAGCGCGGGCCGGACGCATGTTTTGTTCAATAGATTTAGTACAGAATACTCTGAATGTAAACAAAATACAATGTCATTCATCCAATCAATTTATTATCACATAAAAGTTAGTGCACAAAATAACAAAAATCAATGAACAATACTTATATTGTACCAAAATATCTCCAACTTAGACTGTTTAGCTGACATAGTAGGCTGCACAAACGTTAATGAGATGTGTGAAATTGGTGTTTCATTTTCAAAATATCATCAGTATTTGCTTTATGATTGCTGCATCCAACCATAAGAATTGCTTTTAAATGTTCATCAGAGAGCCTTGTTCGATACATTGACTTAACATAGTTCATCCTTGAAAAAGTTTGTTCACAAACGTAAGTTGTTCCGAAAACTGATGCCATGCCTGCAGCAAACTTCTTCAATTTTGAAAAGTTGTCATCAGGTAAGCAGCGATAAAATTCAATGAGTTTTCCTTCTCTATGCTTCTCTTTCAACAAAGTATTAGCTTGCAAGTCAATGAGCTCAAGTTGTAACTTGTAAGTTGGTGTGTTTTCAAGATTACAGCCAAATGGATTCTCAAACAGACGAATGTCATTCTCAATTTGGTCAAGATCAGAAAATCTTTCTGAAAAATGCATCTGTAAGTCCTGAATAATCTTTTTCTGAAACTCGAGATTGACGTCACGTCCAGCATTTTCAGTGCAAAACTCCTGGAAACACTGAAAATGAGAAAAGTTTCCTCCTTCTAGTTGTGCTTCAAACAATGATAGCTTTCTCCGAAATGCTGTGATGTTTCTGTAGAGTTCACAAATGAGGTTTTCCTTTCCTTGCAATTTCAAGTTCAGTTCATTCATATGAGAAGTGATGTCAACCAGAAATGACAACTTTGACAACCATGAAGGATCTGAGAACAGTGGATCTGCTCTATTTTGCTCAGTGAGAAAAAGATCTATTTCT
The DNA here is from genome assembly GCA_016617855.1 of Megalonaias nervosa. Lineage (NCBI taxonomy): Eukaryota > Metazoa > Mollusca > Bivalvia > Unionida > Unionidae > Megalonaias > Megalonaias nervosa. The sequence continues at coordinate 133,735 of JAECUM010007672.1, read as the reverse complement.
CTTCGGAGATTATAAAAACGAAGCAGGACTTTACCACAACTCAGCCATCTCACTGCAGTGTAGTATGGCAAATCACAGAAATCAGAATCGATTTCTTCAAGGAAAGCCTGGAACAGGCGGTGATTGAGCCCATGATTCCGAATAAAGTTCACCACACTTGTGACTGGTTTCAATACACAAGAAATATCTAAGTGTTTTCCACAGAGTGATTGCTGGTGTATGATGCAGTGTATTGAGAGCGCTCTTGGGAGTAGAAGATCCCCCAACTTAGCTTGGATCTGCCCTATCAAACCTTTTTTCTTTCCTACCATGTTTTTTCCCCCATCAACAGTTACACACCGAAGCTGATTCCACTGAAGGTGATAACTTTGCAAAGTTTTCTGCACCTCCATGAAAATATCTTCTCCAGTTGTTCTTTCATGCATGCTGCAAACTGATGCCAATTCTTCGGTAATTTCAAAATTGCAATTAACACCACGGATGAAGACAAGAAGTTGTGACGTACTCGATATATCGGTAGACTCATCCATAGCAAGAGAATACCACAAAAAGTCCTTAGCTTTTTCATGTATCTGAGACTGTATGTTCTCTCCAAGTTCTTCCGTTCTCCGCACAACTGTACTTGCTGAAAGGCTGATGTTTTCAAATAAGCTAGCTTTCTCAGGACATAAGTCATTTACTGCTTCTATAATGCACTCTTTTATGAATTTTCCATCAGTAAATGGTTTTCCTCGCTCTACCATCCTATTCACTATTTTGTAACTTGCCAGAGTGATAGATTCATTTTCAGCAATTTTTTTCGTAAAAAGATTCCTCTGAGATTCCAAACCATGTTTCATAGACTCAAATTTCTCAATACGCAGCTTTCCAACATATTTTGAGTGTGTTGAGAGATGTTTTGTTTCATAGTGACGACGTATATTGTACTCTTTCATGACAGCAACAGTTTCATGACATATTATGCAACTGGCCCTCTGACCGTTTACTTCCACAAAGAAATACTTTTCTCCCCATTCTTTGTTGAAAATGCGACATTCCTTATCCACCTTTCTTTTCTTAGTAGCCATACTGATGGGTGAAGATTATGGAAGAAAAAGGTTAGTAGCACAATCTGGCGAAACACGTGGAACAGTATATTGAGTAAAAAGCAAATAATACAAGTCCCATTAGATACACTTCATACATGAAACAATCAATATTTAGAAAATGCGCACCACCCCGTACTCCATTATCGCCCATCGAAAATCCTACACAATTCTCCTGAACACTAAAAACCATGTGAAGACATTTCATTTCCGCCCACTACTCTATTCGCCAGATGACACTTCACCTATCCTCGTGATTAACGAGATGGCGCTCACGACAGTCCCAAAATCATACCGAACCTAAATTCACAAATATCATAATGCGCCCAAAAATGAAACATCCACAACATACTGTATTTTTGTAGCTGAGTGATGTGTGTAGCCGCTGTAACGTATGACGTTCCTGGCTCAATATACTTCATTATGCGACATGCTTAGTACGTTGTACGTGCTGTCTGTTATATGGGTCATCAAACTCTGGCCAAACTACGGGCAGTTTTAACAATCCACAGGCAGAGTAGTTTGGGTTAAAAAGTAGGATTATTTTTTATTATTTTTGGGGGTTATTCTGGGGGCCGGACAAACTGATGCCGCGGGCCAGATGCGGCCCGTGGGCCGTAGTTTGGTGACCCCTGATATAGAGAGTGTGCATTCTGCTGCAAAGTATTCATTGGTTTGGTGCCAATCACTGTATCGAGGGTACAGCCACTTAGGTGAGCAGATAACTTTTAGCCTTTTAGCTAAAAAGGTTTAGTCAAGGAGCCCTGGATTTGTGATAGTACAGTAGTTATCCTAAGGCACATAATCAGGTAAGTGTTATTGAAGTCTAACTGAAATTAAATTGGCACAATTCCTCAGAACCCATTTGCCATTATTTAAAAACACAATCCATGGATAGCACAGTATGATATTTTAATTCATTTATTTTGTATGGTTAATTTGTGTGGTTTTGTAGAATATGACATTGTTTGCAGCACTTAAATTTGTTGATGGTTCAGGGGCTCTGTCTTTTTCTATAGGTAGGTCTGTTTTTGATGGCTTTTGGTTTTTAGAAATTAGTTGAATAGTATTTATGAAATGAGTATTCATGTATGATTCTACATGCATATAGATGCCTTGTATCCTTTTCTTGTGCAGGCACCAATGGATAAATATAGGCTCGTGTTTCCACCAGTACCAGCAAGCATATTAGCAGTTATGATTTATGGCTCCTTTGCAATATTCTGGCCAAAGGCTGTTTGTCAGGGATTGTTTGCTGGCACGATTTTTGGATACATATTTTATGACCTGACACACTATTACCTACATCATGGAACACCAGGCTTTGGATACTTTAAAAGTCTTAAGAAATACCATGTTAAGCATCACTTCCATGATCAACAAAAGGGTAAGTAACTTACTATCATGCCATTACTTTAGCTTCATCTCACATGATGAGTTTGACCAGTCACCGTACACACTGTACATAATCCACCAGATAATCTGGGTCTGTGCAGATTGTCAGGAGTTGTCTGTAGAACAAACAACACATTATGTGATGGCAGATCAGAGTCAATATCTCAGTTTCATTAGTTAAGATGTTTTCTGGAACACTTGGAATATTTTGAATCTGGCGGTGAAGTTCAAGTATTCGTAAGTTCATCAGCACATAAATGACTATTTAGTGATGTGGCAGTGGGAGTAAAGTGCCTTTCCCAGAGATGCAAACCATAGCAGCCAACTTGCACTGATGATAAATAGTTTATGCACACCAAATTCAGTTCTCAACTACATACCTTCACCAAAGTTTGAGAAAAACTTACACTAAGGTAAGGAAGAGAGCGGTTGATTTTGGTTTTGAACAATAACGTCAGTTTCTAGAGGAGAACTACCAGAATCTGTGTGTAGTGGGATAAGATAAAAAAAGTATAGTCTCTGTGGTAAAAAAAGATGTCAAAATTATGTTAAGTCTAATCAAATAATAATGGTGTTTGTTCAGTAAGTTCAGGTCAGAACCACACAAACATGTACACCTTGACCAAAACGATCAAGGTCATTGAGACCTGTTGGTCAGAAATCATCAGAGTTAACCATTATTTCATACTGTATTACTTTTAAACATAGAACCATACAGGGAGGATGTGTACACTTTGTTTTAGTAGAAATATTTCACGAGTGAGATGGAAACATTGTATTGTCATGAGTACATATTTTTTGCATGGATTTTTCCATTCTGTACCAATGCTATTAACAGTTGCATTGCTACATTGATAAAACCAAATTCTAAATTTTACAATAATTTTGTGACATTTTGTTTGCATCTGCATGAATTGTATGACAGAATCTTGTGAACATAACCAGTCTTGCAGTTTTTAATAGATTGATGTGAAACTCTGTGCATATTAAGATCGTCATCTGAAAATGTACATATTGATCAGTCACAGTACTTGTGCAATATTTCATAGAGGTTGTACCATTTTTGATTTGGAACATGATGTGTTGTATGACAGAATCTTGTTTATGCAATTAGTCTCACAGCTTTCATTGTATCTCTGAAATTTGGCCATCATCAGATGCAATTTTCAACAAACCACTTCACCCAGAGTTATTGCCCCTTTTGGTTAGCAGTATAGTACAGTGTATGACAGTCATTTGAGACTTTATACCAATTATGGTCATCATGTGACAATGTTCAAAGTGACAAATCACCTTGGTCCTGCAGGTTTTGTAAGAGTTAGGACTCTTATAACTTCAGCTGGCTATAATGTGTGACATAAAGTCAAAATGGCTTCTATTGATCCACCGTGGCCTCTATCAATAAAGTAGATAAACTTTTAAGAACTTCTTCTTAAAAATCACATTACAATATTTTACCAAAATAAAAAACAATTTTTCAGAAGCACTCAACAGAACTTGAGCAAATTTGGCTAAAACCATAATGGCATAAAGGCATTTCATGTTTATATAAATGATGCTAATCTACTGTTAGATATAGCCACCATTACTACAAATAATTTTTAAAGTTTGAATGACTTAAGAAATTGCTCATTAGAATTTGACCAAATTTTTACAGTGAACATTCTTTCATGAGTTGGGTTTGAAATTTATACAAATGATGCTGATTCACCATTGAATGGTAATGATAAAAATGATGAAATAGCTAATGATAAATATAATGAAATAATGATAAAAATGATAAAATAGAAAATCCTTTGAATGAGTTCTTAAACAGAGTTTGATCAAATTTGATGTAAAACATCTTTGTATAATTTACCTTTAAATTTTTGCAGATGTCTCCAATTTGCCATAAAATATTGGTGCTGCTTCTCAAAATAAACAAAAATACCTTTTAATAATTTCTTCAGAAAAGCTGCTTAGAATTTGACCAAATCTGACAGAAAAAAATCTTAGTTTGAAGGGCTTTCATGTTTATAGGAATGATGCTGATCTGCCATCAAATATGGTTGCCATTACTAAAAGAAGAAAAACATTTACACAACTCTGTCTCAAAAATTACTTCCTGCTAATATATTTGACATATGATGTTGATGTACCATTGTATCTGGACGAAAGTAAAACAACTGGGAAGCCTTGAAACAGTTTTCATAACATTTGCAATCAACAGCATTGGAAAGAATTTCAGCAAAAAGCATCCTACTGATCAAGATTTTTTACCAGCTGCTCCTGCATTTGGATATTAGGTACATGTCAGCCATGTGAGTGATTTCAGGCTCACATGGGCCTCTAGTTTTTAAGTTGTAGTTAAGCTGGATGCATTGTATGACAGAATCTTGTGAACTCACCTAGTCTTGCAGTTGTTGATGGATTTCAGTGATACTTGATACCAATCATAATATGAAGATATGCATATTGACCAGTCATGTGCCGAATTCTTTATTAGTGTGGATGAACATTCAAGCAGAGAACTACTGCACTACCCCCAGTGTCAGCATTGAAGTCCTCACCTAAAAAGCATACCAACTATACTTACTTTTAAGTTGAGTCAAACTACAAACAACAAAGGTCCTGATTTGCTGTACCATATTGCACCTGCAGATCAGGGTCTGTGTTGTTTGTTCTGCTGATTACATCTTAACAAACTGCACAGACCCAGATTTGCCGGTGCATTATGAGTTGTCAGATCTGGGTCTGTACAGTTTGCTGTTGGACTCTGCTTTATAAGTGAGTACATATGGTATGCATATGTACAACCTTACTGCATCTCAAATTTTTTAATTGCGCTTAGCAAATGTGACTTCAAACGGTGGACAAGGACAATAGCTTCTAAAGCAGATTTTAGAAACAAATGGCATATAAAAATTATTCTATTTTCTCACATACTATTTACTGCTTTGGTGCAAAAAGGAATTGTTTTTAAAAATGTGCTCTTTCATACCCTTTCACAGTATATATGCATGTTTATGGTTTAATGGCATGTCAGCACAATACTGGCAATATTGTGCCAATTAAAGTTAAGTTTTAAAAATTTTAATTTAAAAATTGCAAAAAACCCCACTTAATTAATCTGAGAAAAGGGGCTAATATTTTATTGTGATGATTATTTCAGTCTGATTTTATTTTCTGTGTGATAATTATGTTTTCTGGAAAATACTAGACGCTTCATTGAGGCAAGCCATGTGATTGTTGATTAAATCCTGGTTTTTATCATCTCATTATCATACCTCATGTAAAAGAATGTTCATTTTTATTGTCTTATGTCTTTTATCCACCATCACAGGGATCAAGAGCGCATTAGATAGATTTTTTTGGTGTGATAATTTGTATAATGGCTGTTGGAGACACTGAAAGCTTCATAGAGGGAGGCTATGTAATCACGCACATTATGGTTTTTGTAAGAGTTACTGCCCTTTTTTGACTTGCAGTGGAGGCAACTAGTCTAACTGTTGATTTTAGTTCAGACTTGACTATAGACTCATCTCCATCATGGGGATGGAGTGGGATATGGGAAAAGTGGAGATATATTTATTTATCTCTGGTTACTATTATTATTATTATTATTATTATTATTATTATTTCCAGGTTTTGGCATTTCTTCAAAGTTGTGGGATTACCCTTTTAGAACCCTCATACCAGATGATTAGCAGAAAATGTTGCAGAATTTGTCACAGTACCAGGGAGGAGATTAAACTATCTGTGAATCACAAGTTTTATTCCCATCACTATGTCAACTTGTGCCTGTTCAATTTTTGTATTTGAATCTCAAATTTCAGATTTCTACATATTGTGCAGCAATTCCAGCACATCCCTATATGTTATCAGTATTTTTCAGTACTGTTCTTAGCAATATTTCTAATGACATAATATAAATTTGCATATTGTACAGTTTTAGGAGCACTGTTATGCAATAAAGTGTACAAAGCAAACTAAATGCAAAGTTCTTTTCATAAGACATTGCAAAATTAGGAACTATTTCAGAATCATAGATTTTTAAGTATTTGCATATATTGTTGATATTTTTCACTCTCTACCTCCTACTCATGTATAAGTTGAGCCCAACTGAAAACAACATAGACCCTGACCTGCCATTTCATAATCCACCATCAGATCAGGCTCTGTGTTAGTTGTTGTATTGATAGCTACTAACAACCTGCATTGAACCAGATCTGCTAGCAAATTATGCAACATTAGATATGGGTCTGTGCAGTTTGCAGTGGGACTAAATTTTTAAGAGAGTAAAATAGGGTACTTCCGTTATCTTGCATATGTTGAAGAGTATATTGTGGTACCTAAAAATACATTCCAGCTTCATTAGCTTTAGCTGCCTGTGGATATATTTTGGATTTATTAGTGTTGTTGTGATATTTTAGGGTTCAAGTGATTGGTACATATTTTATGATTTTTAAAATGCAGTATAAAAAACAGATACTGTCATGTTGTGAGATGCAAATTGTGATGTGTGTCTAAGGCCAATTATTTTACATTGGTTGTAATTAAAGGTAATGCAGCTTCTTTTTGGTACCACATATTATAATCTAAAAATACATATCCACATTAATAATTATTCTCTTTTTTTCTCAACTGTAACAACTTTTAGGCATGTACACTGTCGGGTTTGTACATTGTATAATAGCTGTATACTGTACTGTTTGTACTTGTATAATAGCTGCATACTGTATGGTTTGTACATGCATTTTAACTGCTGACAATTATACTTGTGGTGCACATAGGGGAAGGGGTGATCCAGGTCCCCACTGAAAATAGCTGTTACACCATTGTATTTCATTGTTGTGCTTTACTAATGTTTATCCAAATGTAATCCGCACTGAAAACTTGATTGGTACCTCATGAATGTTCAGAAAAGGGTTTTATTTATTGTTATTGTACTATTGTTGTCTAAAGTATACTATTTATGTAAGTGTTTTTACTAAGCATGTCTGTTTGATGGAATTTGTATCTGAATTATTTTTTTTTATATAAAAGAGGTTTAGATACAAAAATTTCATGGAGGGGTTTTGTTGGTCATCCAGTCATAGTTTGTGAAAGGAAGGATTTTACTGTATTTCATGTATTTTTTCATACCCTTTAATTTCTCATACACAATGCAGCTATAAAATAATTATTTAAGTGTACCATATTTTTTGTACATAGCACTTTGTATTTGTCAGAAAATCCTTCAAATTGTCATACATAAAAGTTCTACTAAGAAGATTTCTTTTGCAAAAAAAGATCAACAGTACCATATTGCTGCTTTGTTTTTACAAAATTTAATGAGAATATAATCATGATCAATACAATTAAGGTGAGTTTTATGGTTGTTTTATTGTTTTGTAGTATTTTTTTTAACCTGATATTTTGATATGTTAAAATTGGAAAGGTTCCTATTTTAAATGGCTTCGAAAATATTCCAAGGTACGATTTAGATACATCCAATGACAAAAGTATTTTTTATTTGCTAAGTGTATGATATAAATAGTGATTAACTGTGGGTAAGTTGTTAAGTGAGGCATTGAATAATGAAACAAGTGATTAATAAATAAACAATGTCCATTTATGATCGCGCAGAAAGGTCACTTATCTTTTCATTTATTAATTTTTAACCACTTATTTTTTATGTTTTTTACTTGAATCTTGAAGAGAAGTTCACGTTTCAAGCAGCTTTTAAAAAATACTGTTGTAAAATATATATAAATCAAACTACCAATGTATTTTTTCTGAGCAAATGTTGGATATAATCCCAAATGAAAAACAACTATTGGTTGCCTCAATTAAAACTTATCCAACTGTTTGATAACTTCCTATAAATTTGTAATTGAAGCATCGAATAATGAAACAGGAAATTAAGAAATCAAACAATCACCATTTGTAATTCATTTAATTCTTGTATTACTTTTTAACCACATATTTTGATGTTTTCTTTATTAGAATGAAGAAGAAAAGTTTGCATTTCAAACGGCATGGAAAAAATACAGATGTAAGATATATATATATCAAACCACGACGTGCAGGCAGGTCACTGAACATTTTATTCTTTTATTACTTTCTTAACCACGTATTTTGATTTTTTATTTGACTCAAGAAGTTCACATTTACAGTGGTTTGGAAAAAATACGGATGTATGATATAGGTTTGTCAAACTACGAATAAATATTTTGCTGAGAATATGTTTCATATAATGCCAAATGAAAAACATAACTATTTGTTGCTTCAGATAAAACTGAGCAGACCTATATTTTAACTTTGTGTATCATAATGAATAATAAAATAGGAGATCAAGAAATAAAGAAATAATCATCATTTATAATCGTACAGAAAGACCTTTAATGATCTTTTGTTGAAATGGCAGTTCTTCTGTTAATCTATTCTCATTCAATGATCCACTCTTATTTGTCCTCTTTACTGGTGAGAAAATACAGTGATTGATGCATGAACTCTCTTATTATCATTACAATATCTACTGGTGTTTTTTGACAACTGGACAAAGGCCTTTACAGAACATATCCCTAAATATTATCATTAATTAGTTCTCTTTATTGAGTCTGTCACCGTAACAAAACACCACATGCATTTTAAAATGTGCTCAGAAGCCTTAGATGTTTTCTCATCCAACAAAAATCATATCTTGGTACATGCTAAAGTAAAGACCACAGTCCATTGCTCAAGTACTCTTATTGTTTCCTTATAGACATGTAAAATAAAGTATAAAAACCTTGTAATTTTCTATCATAAATTTGAAAGTGACTGACTCCATTAAATCAATTTGTATTTATACTGTCTGTTAATTGTTTGTACTGTTTTGACTTGGATATAATTAACAATTTATTGTGAATCTATTCTATGACACACCTCTCTATTGTTACCTATATTGGTGAGTACGAATAACAAGTGATGCGTACGATCACTTGTCCTTACAACAACTGTATGGACAATGGCCTTAATAGCACATTGACAGATTTTCATTTCCCTAAAGAGAGCCTCATTTCGTTATTGGTAGCAGACTGCTCCGGTGGCCTAGTGGTTAGAGCATCAGCCTCGGATGCAGGAGGTCATGTGTTCGATCCCTGGCCAAGTCATACCAAAGACTTACAAAAATGGTACTAACAGCTGCCTTGCTTGGCACTCACTATTAAGAGGTTAGTGTTAGGACTGGTCAGTCTGGTCTCAGGATAATGTGACTGGGTGGGACATCATGCTACATGTCTGTGGCATGATGCCCCAGTGCTAGACATCACTATAAACTACCACACTGCAGACATTGTAGCAATATGACTGAAAAATTGTTAAAGCTATGTTAAAAAGTCCAAATCACATACACATACTTGTTATTCGTAGCCTACTTGATTTGATCTCTTCTATCAAATCTTTTCCTCTATTTGGTTTCAACTGGAATAACCTGGCCAAAGCTCTGAGCATATTTAATTAGCATATAAATAACACTGCGTAGCCATGTGGTTGTTGTGACAATGAATATCGTAATTAAAGAATGAATCATTGATTTAGATGTGTTAATTGATAATGGAATATAGTAGTGTCCTAGTACATGAGGAAGATCAAAATTATCAGTTAACTGAAAAAACAGATTACAAATGACCTGTAACTTCTCTTTTCTCTCTCTTTCCAAAAGCTACAAATAAAAACTGCCTTGAATAAATACGGTCTTGCACACTGACACATTTTCATATCTCTATATCTCTCTTTTTTTTTACACAAATGCATTAACTAAAAACAATTGTTTTTAAGTTCTTTTATTGTTTATTGCAATTTGATAATGAGGTCACTTTTACTGTAAGATTGCAAGTTGCAGTTAATTTCTTGACAACATGGGCTCATATCGTTGCATACAAATTTACCGATAACTAATACCCATAACTAATACATGTTCAGACCATCTTAATAATTTTGCCAACATAACACACTGTAACTGCTACAAAGTATGCTCTAAAAGCAGGTGAGCTTGCACATTGCGACATTATCATTCCAGTCATTTCTCTCTATCTATCTCTCTCTCTCTCTCTCTCTCTCTCTCTCTCTAATAAAAACAAAGCCATTTTGAGTACTTTTATTTTTATTGCAATTGGATTCTTGAGTTGAGAGCAGAATGAGACAAAATTTGTATGTTTATTTTGTACATTGGTACCATCAGGCTGTCGAGCATCTTGTGTTTCATATACCTTGTTCAGGTATGATCCCTTTATTTTTCATACACAGTTACATCCACAAAATGATAATTATTTATTTTGTGTTTCATATACCTTGTTCAGGTATGATCCCTTTATTTTTCATACACAGTTACATCCACAAAATGATAATTATTTATTTTACATATAATTGTGTACTGTGAAATTATTTTTTTTTTGTGTATGAAAAATTACATGAAATACGGTACTTTACATTTTTGAAAATATTCTGATGATTACAAAAGATTTTTAAAATGGAGCAAAGGGGTAATTTTGAACAGAAATCCACATGCCATCAAGATTTGGGATATTTTGCTTATTTTTGTTTGTCATTAACCTTTCTTTTTTAAATTTTACTGACTCAAATAATGCATATAAAAGAAGACAATATGACAACCTATCATTATTTATTGTGTTTTAATATCTTTGCTTCATAGCTTTGTGAGGTTAATTTTCTTTTTACTGCAATTTTGAAGTTAGAGATTTCTTGCGTGGAGCATCTTAAAATTGTCATAAATTTTGAAAAACTTAAAATTCTAACGTTGTGTGATGAGGAGCCAATTTACAGTCGCTACCTTCATTTGTGTTTCTGCTTGCTTCTTGTGTTTTACATGATGTGAAATTTTGGGTAGGAGTTGTAGGACAGGGAATTTATCCTTATGTCTCTGCAATTTTTTATAAAAATTCTAAATATTCTAATGACATGTTTCAGTGTTACATTGAAACTTGCTGCAAGATCAGAATGGGGCCCGGTGTCTATGGAATGGGGACTTTTATATGTAAAAGGTCAACTGGAAAATTTTGCTTCGAATTCTAAATATTACACAAGGCCTTTATTCCAAACAAAATGCATCATATTTTAAAAATGGTTTGGCATCTTATCTACTCAGATTCTGACAAATGGACAGTTTGGGGGATTGGGATTGGAGCCAATGTTTTGGCCCCAAGCAGATTGGGATTGGGATTGGAGCCAATGTTTTGGCCCCTGAATTGAAACTACTTCCAACAATAATAATGGCACAAGGACTGTAACTTACATGCTAATCAGGAGTAGCCAGGTTTCTATTGCTAGTAATTTATACATAAATTCATAAATTCATTTATTTATATTGTTAGTTAAGTTATGTATATTTTAATGTTTTGATGTACTGATTGTATAGTTGATAATGTTTGGCAGTAATTTGTAATTATTTTCATGTAGTTTACACATGAGTGAATTTTTTCCTTTGGGTTGATATCTATAAGTTATTTGCATTTTTTTATAAAGGTAATGGATTTGATAGTTTTTGTATCATGTTCCATTTTAGAAGATATTTCGATTTTTATTTATCATATTGAATGTAATATGACACATGCCTTAATAAATATACATCCCACATTTGGTCAGAATTCATATCAGATATTCATTACACATCTCGCTCCCATCAGCCTTAAAGATACAATGGAGATGCAAAAATCCACCTGAAATATTGGCATGACCTTCAGAAAGGCAATTGGCTCTTTCTCACCATGATGTAACTAATAATGTGTTGAAAGTGCCGTTATAATCCAACCAACCCAAATCATGGTTGTCTCGGTACTAACCACCATGTATGACTCTGACCACCATCTATGCCTAATATCTCTTATGTGTGCCCAATATCTCTTACCACTGTGTATACCAGATATTTCTTACCACCATGTGTGCTTGATATCACTTACCACCATGTTTGCCTGATATTATCTTTCCACCATCTTTGCCTGATATCTCATGACTGCTTAACTTTCTGGGTTAAATTGGTGTCAAGCACAAACCATGTGTGTTTTTATATTCAGATAATCATAATGTGAAAAAGAATGTGTCTCCAAATTTAAGAACAAAGTAATGTAGATAAAGGGAGCTGGCTCATTTAGTATGTGCAAACCCACAATATGGACATAGTCTATGTACACTTGTTATGAGGTTTAACCTCATGAAGTTGACCAGAATGTTTATGTCTCATGTTTAATGCATTGATTTATATTTAGAATCTCATTTACCATTCTTAGCTTTAATCTACCATTTACATTTTTATTTTTTCTATTTGTTTATAAATGCTATTCTTAAAGGCTTTAACATTTCACTATGACTGAAAGAAGAGAGATGATTTTACACAATAACAATAGTTCTGCATCACATACTGGACCAAACTTTGTAGATGGCTTGCATTGGGATAAGGAAAAAGTCCATTGATTTTGGATCAAAGTGTCAGTCAAGCTCAACATAATTGAAGAAGAAAAAAGATTATGCACATTAACATTCGTTCTACATCACAGACCTGGACCAAATTTTGTGGATGGCTTGCACTTGATGTGAGGAAAAAGGAAGGTCAAAATGTCCAAGGTCAAAGTCACTACAACTGAAAAACAAAACGCTCTTTGAGCACAATTATTATGTTTTGCATCACTGACCTTGACTAAACATAATGGATGGCTTGCACTTTGAGTAGGGAAGAAGCCAGTCTATTTTAGGTCAAAGGTCATGGTGATAGAATAAACAGATATAAATGGTTTTAAAATTCAAACTTAATTCCTCTTCATGACCATTCACCAAAGTTGATGAATGGCTTACACTTTGGGTGAGAAATGAAGTATATTGATTTTGGGTTCAAAAACAGTCATAGATCAAGGTCATTGGCTGAAGAAAGGAAAATAGTTTTTGCATAACAGCTTTAATGTTAGACATTTACCTTGACCAGAGTTTGTTGACAACTAGAACTTAAGACATAGAAGAGGCCTATTGATTTTTTAGTCAAAAGACAGAGTCCATTCTGACTATGAAAACTGGGTTTTGTACAATAGATTTTGATCTAGAGTAACATTCTTGACCAAACTTTGGGGATGACTTGCCATTTGGGTATGAAAGAACCCAAATAATTTTGGGCACCAGATGTGTTTTTGCAAAACAAAAAGAAAATAGTTTCTGCATAGTAGCACATTTAGTTGAAGACTGCATACTTTGATGAAAGATTCAGTAATCTCCAGTGCAAACCTTGCCTTATTATTGCCTCAAAAGAAGACTGTTAAAGATGGGGTGTGTGTATAATGTACCATAACACTGCATCTGCTGATACATTAGCATGAATCCCACGATAGCATCTCCTAAAATAGACCCCATTCACAAGGCAACAGCTTACAGTACAAGTCACATGGGTCATGTATGCACATTTACTCATTTTAAATTAAATATAAATTGTCCTTTTAAAATTTAACACTAATTTTCTTTAAACAAAGTCTATTCAGTCCTGATTATTGAATGCTCTGCACCTTAACTATCACCAAGAAACTATCAGATAAAAATTATCTGTCATTATGGACTTTTACAATGGTAGCCATATACTAAACTTGGGTCAAAATAAGAGCATGTCAAGTGGAATCATTACAATCGAGGGTAGTACAAGTTTGTTAATATGCGTAGCTTTCATTGTGGCATCACAGCGCACAGCATTCAATAGGTATTGTACTCGATCACACCTTTAGGTTCATTTCATCCAAAAATGTCTATCTACCTTATTATTGAGAGCTGTCATGTTTGCTTGAGATGATAGAGCAAACAGTATAGACTGATCTGCCAGCACTGAATAGAGTCAAAGATTGGAGAAAAATCTGCTAGCATTGTATGAAGTGACAGACTGGAGTGTACACTGTTGTCAGATGGTTTCATGTTATATATAATGAGACAATATGGTGTTATGTAAGTAAATTTGAATAGTTCAAAATGAAAAAGATTTATTCTTTAGAACTTGTTTCTGAAGCAGTTGTAAAGGGTTCAGGTCTGTTTTGTGATATAGTTTATAGCTGTTTTGTGTAAATAATTGTTTTTCAGTCAAGGCAGCATTTATTATATTTATCACACACCTCATATACTTTCATTTTTGTGTTTATGATTTGCTGTGATGCTTTTATATGTATCTCAATATAGATCATCAGTTAGATGTATGTGCTGATTTTTGTTTTTTATCAGATGAGTGTGATGGTATTCATACCATTAGCATCATGTTTTGTCCATAACATTTTTAAGATTATATACATATTTGATCATCTCAGACAGTATTTGCACACTGTTTGTAAGTCACAGAATTTTAATGAGTGTACAATTTTAGCTGATTTTGCTAAAATGTTGTGCTTGCCAAAACTATGTGATTACAGTATAAATAGGATATAAATGTCCCTGTCTAACCAGATGTACAGTTAACTGGGGTTAGATATAAGTAGCTGCCATTTCATATGCACCACCTTGTACCAAGGCTGTACTGTATATACTTGCACGTAAGAAACACTCAACTGAAAACAACCTTGACAGTGATCTGCAGTGATATAATATGCAAGCAGATCAGGATCTGTGTTGTTGGTTCTACTTATTATTCCTAACAAACTGCATAGACTCAGTTATACTGCTGCTTTATTCAGTGGCAGATCAGATCTAGGTCTATGCAGTTTGCAGTTGGACCAACCTATAAGTGACATGTATACAGCAATTAATGCGATAAAGTGAACAGACGGACTTGATGATATTATTTGAAGAAATGCTCAGATTGATATTTTGTATAAAATTGTCTTTTAACATCCTTCATTGGCAGCAGCATTTATGTTATGTTGAGTTTCACTGCAGGGGTTGGTATAAAGTGATCACACTTCATTTCATTCCTGCTGACACAGGATGCAGTAGTATAGCACATACCACAGTAGATTAGCAATGGTAAAATTACAAATAATTTTTTTTATGCATTAGTTATTCACTAAATTTGTATGTTGCTAATATGTTAACACTGAAGACTTGTTAAAATCTGACACAAAAATGTTGAGTTTTGCAGTCAGTGTTTGGTCAAAAGATGTTCTGTAACTTTTACCAAAGACTTTGTTGCCCATTCTCACTACTTTCTTATTTTAAGTACCGTCCTTGGTTTTAATTATGCCAACATTAGCGTGTTTATTCTTCATAATTACTTCCATATTTGATATACCTCTATTTATTCCATATTCCTTGCATACAGTCATGTCATCACAAGTGCTTCCTCTCTAGGTGATTTGCATCTTTGACCACTTTAATAAATATTGATTTGTGATTAACTTTCTTTATTTCATAAAGTGGTTCTTTCAGAAGGTTATTCAGTTGATGTGTGCAGATTCTGAGATCAGTTTCCTTCCATTATAAGTGGCTGTTTCAAGGCTGGTTATGCTCAAGAAAACCACCTCTGCACAATCTTCTGTCTAGTCAAAACCTGAAAGTTTACATTAGAAGTAATTTTTCTCTAGTGGAGTTAAAATAATCTTGAAATAACTGTCTTGAAAAAATTATATTTAATTCTAGATGCCCCATATAAAAATTTGGTTCTCTAGATCTGTATGTAGTGCTGTATGTTGTATTAATTTTCCATGACACTCTGATACTTTTTATTGTTGGATAATGCAAAGATGCAAAATTAATATAGACACTTTTGTGTGATCTGCTATACAAATGTATTGATGTTATGTATATGTCATAGGTAACCTTTTGGTCATTTCTGTCATTCCTCTCATTTTGTTTCTTTTTTTTTTATGATTAATTGTGCTAAATAGTTGACTTTATTATTTTTCAAAAAATATTTATTTAATTTACACCTGTATAGAATCTTTTTCAGTTATTACTTTTCTGAGGCAATGCCTGTATTTATTTTGTTAAAGCATAATTGTCTCTACAGGTAAGAATTCACTATTTAGAGACAAAAGTGATCAAACTTAACATGTGTTAATTAATATAAAGTATATTTATTTTTCAGTATACCACAGTAATTTATGAATCTACCAAATAAATTATGTCCCTCCAACTGTCATGAACTTTTAAGGCTTTGAACACATTTTTCAGTATTTTGTCTACCAGTTTGCAGCATATGTCATCTTTATCTTAATTTGCTCTTTTTGTGTAACAGTTTGCTTTGTTAGGCTTAATATCTTATTTTTTATGTTTTTGTAGTTTATTTTTTTAATTTTTTCTGGGAATGAAACAATGTACCAAATTAATCTACTCTGATTATGTTTATATGACAATGTTTGCAGTATTCTTCATGTAAAAGTTAAGTAGAATTCTTGTTGATTGTATATTTTTTTATCTGCAAAATGGCACACTTCTTTCCCATGGACAATTATTTTTTAAGCATTCTTAGCTATATATGAATAGTGTATTGAAGTCAGTATACTTTTTTATGAAAGAAATATATAAATGAAAAAAAAAAATGAATTTGTCATGGATCGTCCATTCTAAATTTACATATCATTAGTTGAACATATGAAGAGACTCGATTTATTATAAAATGTAAGCTGTTAATATAACAGTTACCTATTGCCCCTCAAAAAATATGATTGCCTAAGCCTTGTTTCTTTAACAATTCTTTTTTCTTTTGTTTTAAGATAGAATTGGCAGCATTAGGTATCACATCTCTGGAAAGCTGACAACTACCACAGCCACAACTCCAAGTTATTAGCATTTTCATTTATAAGGGATAAGTCATTTGTTACCTGACTTATGCAATTATTTGGTGAAAAGAAAGGAAACAAAGAAAAAATGGTTGTTTATATTTTTCATCAGAAGCATGGAACCTCTAAATTTCCAAATTGTTCCCTACAGTTTTTAACAATTAGAAGGATATCACTTATTACATCTGTAGTTGTCTATAGCAATAGGTCTCTGTTGTTGTGTATAGCAATAGGTCCCTGTTGTTGTCTATAGCAATAGGTCCCTGTTGTTGTCTATAGCAATAGGTCCAGCTGAATACCATTTTCTTGCTGTAGATGTAAAATGATAAGTGTCCGCCTGGATCTGATGTTTCATTACTGAGCAGTGCTAAGTGTCCGCCTGGATCTGATGTTTAATTACTGAGCAGTGCTAAGTGTCCATCTGGATCTGATGTTTCATTACTGAGCAGTGCTAAGTGTCCGCCTGGATCTGATGTTTCATTACTGAGCAGTGCTAAGTGTCCGCCTGGATCTGATGTTTCATTACTGAGCAGTGCTAAGCGTCCATCTGGATCTGATGTTTCATTACTGAGCAGTGCTGAGTGTCCATCTGGATCTGATATTTCATTACTGAGCAATGATAAGTGTCCACCTGGATCTGATGATTAATTACTGAGCAATGGAAAGTGTCCACCTGGATCTGATGATTAATTACTGAGCAATGGAAAGTGTCCATCTGGGTCAGATGTTTAATTCCTGATCAATGGCATGTGTTCACCTGGATCTGATGTTTAATTACTGAGCAATTGTTAAGTGTCCACCTGGATGTTTAATTACTGAGCAGTGGTAAATGTCTTCCTGGATCTGATGTTTAATTACTAAGTCCTCCTGGATCTGATGTTTAATTACTAAGCAATGGTAAGTATTCACCTGGATCTGATGTTTAATTACTGAGCAATTGATACTGATCTGTTTTTACTTCTCAGAAGCAGGGAACTTAAAAGTGCACAGGGAATGGAAACAGCAGCAAACATAGAAGGGATTGTATATGTAGCTCAGAGCATCCCAGGAACTTCCATGATGAGCTAACCTTTACGAGATAATGGTTGATGAATGGCCACATCAATTTCTAAGAATCTGTGAATTTTTGTAAATGATTTTAGGAGAGAAATATAAATAATCTACTTGTCAGAGCTTGATTTTGAAAAGAAAGATGTTGACATATGTTTTTTGCAACTTTGTTTCACAATTTTTTGACAAATGGTAATGTTTTTAATAAAAACTTCTTTTCCAAAATATTGGAAAAAAGTTATATTTCATAAAATTGTGATAAATACTCATATTTTACCTTATTACTATTCTGATGCAGAAAATTACCTACCAACATTCAAAATGCTTCCCATTGAAATCAATTACTTTCTAGCACTAATTTATTAATTTTATGATCCAAAATGTTTTTATAATATTAAAACCTATTTGCAGCATGTTATAGATTAACCAAGAATTATGAAAAAGGCTTTGGCATCGGTATTTGGCAGAAAATTTAGATAATGATTTAAAGAGCTGAAGGATAGGTTATTTTTCTTATAAATATTTTATTTACTTAAAATTTATTAAAATTATAAATAAAGAACTTCTCATAATTTTATCATACTTGAACATTTGCTTCCAAATTTCAACTTGTAACATCTGGAAGTTTTCCTCCATTTACTCCAATGTTTTTGCCAGTAGTTGGATTTTAAAACATTTTTAAATGTATTCATGCCAAAAGTCTGTCATGGACAGTGGCATGTTTAATGTTTGGCTAATATCCCCAATGATTTAGAAATCAGGATGGATCAGTGGCATGTGTTACTCTCAGGGCAATTTTTTAAAATAAATAATATTTATCTTTTTTTAATTTTAAATTTAAAAAAAGAAGTTATTTTAATTAATCTGAATGCACATCCCCAAAATTTCAACTTTTTTAAAAATTAGGTATAAATTTAAATAGAATCTTTTTATAACATTTGGAGATTCTCATGTATATACCCCTTATTGTCAATGGTTGGTTTGAATTTTTTTAAAAAAACCTAGTTCCTAGCCAGGAGAATTTTGAAAAAGGTATTACAAGTTTACTATTTGATCAATGGAAAAAAAGGTTTTAGAAGTAGAGGGATATATCTGTTATGTGTGCTACATTTTGGATAAATTTTTTAACCATAATATTTTTTATAAATTTAAAAATTTTCAATAAAAAAACTAATTGCTTTTCTCATAAATATTTGAAAATATTCCTCCAAATGTAAACTTTTCTGTCTTGCATTTTCTTGAACAGCTACTTTTTAACATCTAGAGGGTTTCCCCTCATGTACTTTCTTTGTTGGCAGTATTTGGATTATTTTATAAATTTATTTTTAAAATGCATTCATACTGAACTGTAGATAATTTTAAGAAAAGGGTATTGTCATTTGTATTGTTTGACCAATAAAAGATTCTTTAGAAAGCAGAAGAATGGATTTGTAGCATGCGCTACTTGGCAAATTTGCGATGAATAATATCCATTGTTATAAAATTTAAAATACAAATTGTTTGAATAAAGAACTGTAATTAGCAAATTTTTCTGATATACACCCCCAAATTTAAGATGTATTATTGTGTATTAATTTTAATCATTTAATTCCTTCTTCTTGCCACTAATTGGACTTTTTAAAAACTTTAATAATTTTTAAAATGTATTCATGTCAGATGGCTGCAAGTTATAGACAGCTCAAAGACTGATAAAGGCTTGGTATGTTTAATGTTCTGACTGGTAAACAATGCTTTTGAAAGAAAGATAGATCAGTCACATCTTTAACTTATTTTGGCAAATAGTTATCAATATATTCAATAAAGTAGTGATTGTAATTTTCATAATTTTTAAATGTACACACTCCCAGTTCATTTTTTTCATTAAGCATTAACTTAAATGGCTCCCTTTAAACATCTGGATGTTTCCCACATTTACTCCTTTCTTTCCTGATTGTAAATGAATTTTTTAAAAAATCCTTTTAAAATGTATTTTTGCCAAACTGCTGCAAGTCATAGATGGTCATTAATGTTTAGAAAAGACATGTTTACTGTAGGATGCAAAAAAGTGATCTAAAAAAACAAAATTTATACTTTTTTCCCATTATGTGTTTACCTAACAAGTTATGTTGCATAACCAGTGAGTGTCAGTATAATTTCTTCCTTCTCTACCACCAATGAATAAAATTTAAACAGAAAGTATCTACATTTCAAATATATTCATGCTGGCTGCAACATGTCGAAGAAAACCCAGTTGATTTTGTAAATGATTTGTTACCAATAAATAAAAATTATTTAGAATGCAGAAGAAAAAAAAATTGTAGCATGTGCTTCTTTGCTTGGCAAATTTATGATGAATAATATTGATGTTAGACATTTAAAAAGTATATTTTGAAGAAAAAAAAATTTGCATTTTTATTACATTATAAATATATTTAAATTTAAACTTTTTATATTACCGGTATATACAGATCTAAAAAGTTACAGTACAAATTGAGGACAGTTTTTAGTGAATCATACATTAGCCAAAACATTATCAAAATGGCATTTAGATTGTCCTTTATAGGCAGATTCCTCTTATAAAGAAGTTAAAGATAAAAGAAAACTTGAGACATATTTGTCCTTAATGAGAAACTGTCCCATTTTTGGAGGTGACTGTTATAAAGAGTTTCACCTTACACAACATTGATCTATCTTAAGACTGTTTATACACTGAAGTAAGCTTTAAATAAACCAATTTTGCATTTTTCCACAAAAATTTTGTTTATATGATTATATCTGAGCAATAAACAAGATGTATATTAAGTACTTAGGTTACATGTTTGAGATATTTGTTGAAGTTTATTGAGAAAACTGGAGGATGTATTCTGGTTTATCCACCTTTCAGTTATTGTTATTGAAAAATAATGTTTATCTAATTTTAAAGTTATTACAATGTTTTAAACCATAAATCTGCATTGGAATGTGAACTGTGACTCTACCCCATATAATAAGGTAAAAATGTGGAGATCACAATAAGAGCGTAAGCAGGCAGGTAATTTGTGCTTCCCAACAGAAGATGGGCCGGTGTTTACAACCTGGTGTGAAAATATTCACGTCTCCCAAGAGATGTTTCTTTCAATCTTGGTTTGTTTCCATTCCCCGTGTTAGTTCCCTGTCGAAAGATTTTGCATAATAACAATCTCAACCAACTGACAGTTCTGTTTTACATTTTGTTTGTAGGCATTACATATGTATTTGGGTTTTTAATAGTTTTGATCAATGTTTTGTTTCAAATGAATGGTTTGGTTAGTGCATGTATTTTGTAGTTGTTTTAAATCTGTTACTGAGAGCTGAAAACCGGTTATAAATGCAAATAAATGTATTTCAGAAGGCATTGTGAAAATAAATGATCTGGTACATACATGTACAGATGACTTCTGCTAGGTGTCAGTTGGTTTTAAATCCTGTTTTTATTGTTGATGTGTATCAGATAACCTGTTTAATTGCCTTGTCCATTTTATTTGTGAATATACATTTTTCACTTCTCATTTATAAGCATAATAAGCATGTGTTTCCTTCATTTTTGTGAGAAAACATATTTTCTCCAAGACTTCATAAACTATTTCTCTATGTCTCCATGTATACTGTATGAACTACTTTTTTATAAATTAAAGCTTTACATTTTTTTTTGCCCGAGTCTGCTTATGCATATTATATACCATGCCTTTATTTCTTCTATTATATATTACATATTACTTTTTCTGTATTTATTAAACAAATCTGCAATTGAAGTAATAAATGATGAAAAATAATTTTTCGAGTCTGATGATTCTTTTGTCAGTAATCATTTAAACAGTGACATTATCAGTCACCTCAATGCATTCCCAATAGTTTACACATACTGGGGACTGGTCCGGCGGCCTAGTGGTTAGAGGGACCACCTCGGATATGGGAGGTCCCGGGTTTGAACCTCAGCTGAGTCATATCAAAGACTTATAAAATTGGTACTAACAGCTGCCTCACTAGACGCTCATCATTAAGATGTTAGTGTTAGGAGTGGTCGGCCTGATATCAGGATAATGTGACTGGGTGGGACTTCATGCTACATGTCTGTGGCATGATTCCCCAGTGCTAGACCTCACTATAAACTGCCACTCTACAGACATCATAGCAATATGACTGAAAATTTTTTAAAGCTACATTAAATATCCAAAACACATACATTAAGGAGAAAGTGTATACATCAAAATATGGGTAGCAATAAAAGTGGGACAAACGAATAGCATCAACCCTTTTAGCAACTGAATCCTAAGAACTGTATTCTAGAATGTATAGGACCCACACTACCCATCCAAGCTACCAAACATCTGAATTACTGCTTTGTTTTTCAAAAAAGTCATTTGTGATTTTGTAAGCAATTGAACCTGTAGCATAATCCAACAGCAAGAGGTCTAATTCATATAAATGTGGTTCTGATGGCAGTGGGATAAAATACCATTTGAAGGCCATCTAATGTACAAACTGTTTTATAGTGAAATCTTTTGCTTTTGAAACATAAAAGGTGTTTTAAAAATTTTGAAGAAAAAAATGATATTTTATGCATTCTATCATTATATAAACCAGTCGACCACTTTACTAAAAACTTTCCAACTGTGCAATGACATGTGCAATCATGCATACTGAGTGATGTGATTAAGACTGACATGTGTAAACAAAAAGCTGTCAGTTGACTGCCTTGTTATTGTAATTTAGAGAGTTTTAGGCAAAAGGTGGGATATTTATAGAGGCTATAAGTAATAAAGGAACCAAAGGTGATCCATAGTGGATTGTGAGCCTCTGATTAAAAATTAGCCAATCTTTGCAGAAGGCAAGATACGGAAACACTTGTCTAAGTATTTTAATCTTTTGACTTCTTTAATTAATATTGTACTTTTCAAGATTTTCTATGAATAATTTTTAAGGTAGTAATTTTTTTTCTTTTCATTGTTTGGTCAATTTATGCAAAACTGAAGAAATGCATGCTTTCTCCAAACACTGGTCAAGAATATTACAAGTTCAACAATGCTTGGAAATCCAAGTTTAAGTGGGTGCAGGTGAATAGCATAGGTCCTGAGTTTGCATTGATTATTTAATAAAAAATAGACTTTAAGATGGCATATCAGGTAATATATGGTATAACCAGGCATATGCAGACACCATAGCACAGTAGCAATGTTATGTAACCAACACAAAGACTTTTAAAGCCTTATTTGAGAATCGGTCGAAAGTTCCGTAACTGCCATATTCAAATGCTGATATAGAGATAACACTATACATTCTTTGAAAAAATACTGAGTGATTCAAGAGGAAATGGGGACCAGAAAACTATTGAGAGCCTATTAAGTGTAAAACTTGATAATCAAAATAAGTGTTTTCACTAGGCAGTAAACTTGCAAAGGACACTAATAATGCTTGTGGGTTTTTTATTTAAAAATCTTTACAGTGAACTATGATACAGAGCTTTTCCTATCTGATTTAACTGAGTATTTCCCTGCTTCACATTAATCAGTTATTATTGTAATACTTTCCATCACAATCTGAATCATGTTCAAGACTTACTGTGTTATTATAATATGAACAGAATGCATTTTATTATGATCGCAAACAGTGCAGTTGTTTTGTTTTCAGTCCCCTTAAACCTAAAATTAAGCCAATAAAAACTCTTACTAATTAGATGTCCATCTAACCAGAAAGAATACAGGAAAAACTTGCATTGCTCTAAGCACAAAACTCTGTGAGCACAAAATAAATTGTGGCAACACATATTTTTAGCATAATGCCAAACAAGGGCATCATGAACAAAACATTATATGCCAGTACCATGTACCATCTATACTCGTTTATAAGTCAAGTCCAAATGCAAACAGAACAGACCCAGATCTGCTGTCACTTAATGAACTGGCAGATATGGGTCAGTGCAGTTTGTTAAGAGTAATCAGCAGAACAAACAAAATAGACTCTGATCTGCAGGTGCATTGTGCTATGGCAGTTCTGGATCTTTGTTGTTTGCAGTTTGACTTAACTTTTATGTGAGTATATATGGTAGGTACTAGTAGGGCTTGGGAGATTATCAACTAACCAATCTTGTCAACAACGACCTTTGGTCAAGGGATGTGGTCTAGACATATACTTGCTGTGCTGAAACCATTTTTGTTATCATGTTTTTGTTGACCTTGACCCAAAGACTTAAACATTTTATAAAAGGCAGCTTGCCCAGGGTAAGCCGGCTGCAAAATTTAACCTCCTTTATGAAAATTTTAACCTGCCCCATACATAATATATGATTGAGTAAAACAAATAAAATATGGTATATTTTAAGGAAATCATTTTTATTTAAATTTTTGTTTTCCTTTTATCTTTCTTCTCACCTTAAAAACAGATGCCAATAATTAAAGTTATACACAATATATGTGTCAATATATATATATATATATATATATATATATATATATATATATATATATATATATATATATATATATATATATTAGAACAAGTCAGGATGCAGATATATTTAGAAGAGCCAAAGCAGATCTGTATGTAGAGAGAAAAATGGATAGGTAGAAAGGGTTAGGAAATAGCTAAATTTTTAAGTAAGAGTGAGAGAGAAAATGAAAGCTAGACTGTAACGATTTGTTTTATACTCAGCTGAAGTGTTTGTGAATATTTACATTATTCATTTACTTACCATCTAGTCACCTTGACATTGGCAGCATGCATCAAAATATTTGACAATCCAACTTTTGAGAATGATTTGAGAACATATATTTTTGATCCATTGAATTATCTGCTGAGTATCAGTCTCCTATAATTATCGTGTAACAACAGATCGTAAACACCACTTCTGGGTGCTACATTTCTGTAACATTAATCATGCTTTGAATGAAATCCTCCTCATGGTTAATCGTTAGGGATAAGTGCCTTCTACTTCCAAACACACTTATCAAAAAGACCTTGTATTATCAATAATTAACATCTACTCAACATAAAATCTGTAACATGCACCAAAACAGTGTCTTTGAAAGACAACTGCTAAGAGTCAGAAGTCGGAAAAACTGCCCAAGGTGAAGTTAGGACTCGAGTGTTAGCAAATCCTGAATGTTAAAATTTTAAGATTAAAATATAGCCGATATATTAAAACATAATTATTTATTATTTATTTGTCAAAACTTGCTTTAAATAGTAAATATTCCGATTATTGTGTCTGTGTAAGAAAATGCAAGGCTGACTTTGACACTGGCTACATGATGGAAATGATGCATAACAGATAAAAGAAACTGTGGCCAGTTATGAGGAAGAACAAGCCAAATATAAACAATAAATAAAGGTGCTGATATATGTATTGTGGTGAGATCGAAGGTATAAAACCTGCTGAACATGAAGCATTAGGAAATGAACATGGCCCCATGTCAGTAAAATAACTAGTATTTTACGCATTTTAGCCAGATCATCGATGTGAAATAAAATTTCTTTTATCTTGCATCCATTTCTCAAGTTTTGGGACTTGCCCATTGACAAGTGCTTTGCATGGACAAGTGACTTGCCCATGGACAAATGCTTTGCAAAACTTTAGCTTGCTGAACTGAAATCAAGCATGTCCGAGGAGTCAGGCAAGTGGATTTGTAAATCACTGCAAAGGCTTGACCTTTGAATCCAAAATGTATAAGATTCTATCTTACTCTAAGTACAAGCCAGCCAGATTGTTTGGTCAGGGAATTTACTCTTGAACAAAAATTACTGTGCAAACCTATTTTTAGTCTATGACCTTAACCTCTGGCCTTTTATTCCCCAAATTGATATGCCTATTCCTTACTTACAAGCTGTCCACAAACAAAAATACATAGTCTTAAACTAATTTTCTTCTTAAATTTCAAGTATCCTTGTCCTTTGACCTTTTACCCCAAAATCAATTGGATTGTTTCATAGCAAAGGTGTAAATCAGCCACAAACTTTGGTAAAGGTGCCTGGTCAAGAACAAAAGCTTTTGTGCAAAAATTATTTTTCATTCACTGTGACCTAGCCCTTTTATCTTCTGACCCACAAATGAATAAGCTTCTTGTGCCATCCACAAATTTTAGTGCAAGTCTATAGTAGATAACTAAAGTTACTGTACAGAAATCATTTTTCTTATTTCAATAAGTGACCTTGACTTTTGATCTCCAAATTGAGCCATGCCATTGACAAAGTTTGAAGTTATTGTGCAGAATGAACAAGATAGGGAATAAATGTATAAATTCTGGGAAATAGTCTGACAGATAGCCTAATGTATAACGTCTGGGAAATGGTCTGACAGATGGCCTAATGTATAACGTCTGGGAAATGGACTGAGAGATGGCCTAATGTATAATGTCTGGGAAATGGACTGACAGATGGCCTAATGTATAATGTCTGGGAAATGGACTGACAGATGGCCTAATGTATAATGTCTGGGAAATGGACTGACAGATGGCCTAATGTATAATGTCTAGGAAATGGACTGACAGATGGCCTAATGTATAACGTCTGGGAAATGGACTGACAGATGGCTTAAATCATAAGATACTTTTATACATAGTGAAACATATACATGTATAAAATGAATGCCTTTAGGACTGGCTAAAACCAGTCGTAGTATAGAGGTTCCTGTTATATGCAGGTTAATTTTAAGAAGAATGTTATGCTGGATCCAGACAAATGTGGCAATCTTACAGAGGTAGCTTTTTGAGTAGGTCTGACAGTAACTTATGAAAATCTCATCAAACATACTCCCAATGATACAAAATTTAGTCCACTGACTGAACCTTAAGATTACCATTGCATTTAAACACACTTTTTCAAGTAATTTAAAAGGAACTAAAATATGCAATAAATTATTCTATCAAATGGCTCTAAAAGAATGATATAATGAATTAGGTGTCCTTGATTATCTGACCAAATTTTTTTAAATAGTAAGTGCTTTCTATTGCACAACAATCCTATGTAGTCAATTGCAAGAACCCTGTTTTGATTAAATGGACACTTCCTTGTTCCTTGTAAGTCAGCATGGTGTTATATAATCATGCACAGAGTGATATGTTTTTGAGAAGGGATTATAATACAGAAACCAAGATTCTTTTTGTTTTTGACTGCATCATGTTTTTACTTTGTTAAATACTGATATCCATCTGAATCTTGAAAGAATATATAGGATCTTTTGTCTCGAAGATAATATTTCATATTATGGTGCAATACTGGTATTGCATGTTTAAGAGGGTGTATGAAATTGTAAGCCTGTCCTGAACCCAATATACCCAGAGTTAAAGGTAAAGGGTGTAGTGGCTCAAGATGGTCCTAACATTCTGCACACCCCAGTAAACATGTATTTATTACTTCATAAACCTTACATAAACATATTTGTTGCACATTAGAATATCTCAGTATCCCTTTGCAGACAATTGTTTACAAAACAGTACATGTTGAAGGAAAGTACCTTTAATTGGCAGAAAAAACATCTTGCTGAATGACTGATCAATCAGACTGTGTTAATTAAAAGTCTAGCCTTATATTGGGGACACAATTTCTACTGATAAATAAACCATATAATAACTCCTTTCCATATGAAATAAAATCATGTTTTATATTTGGATCATAAACTATTTGCATTGTTAACTTTTGAAGCCGAGGTTTTCCCCTCCCCTCCCAGTTCTTACATACACCCAGTCTGAAAGCCACATGACATAGTTATTACCTTGTTTGAGTCCTTGCATCCCATTAGAATAATTTCTATCAAATACTAGGTTTTATATATCTTTATTACTGATCAATATTCCTGGAATTTTGTTTAGGAGTTAATTATGGTTAATGTGTCAAATATTTCTCCTCAACATGTGTGATACAATGCATATCTGTCATAATTAAAACATAATTCCAGTTCTTGATTCAAATATGAAATTTCCATTCAAAACTTCATTATATGCATGAAGACCAATATAAGAAGTAAAGAAAAATAACAACGAAAAAAAATTGCATAAAATTTGCAACTGTGGTGTGAGTTTATAAATTTTATTCATGCATTTTCAACATACTTGAATTAAACTTATACAGTTGTTTAAATTCAAGTAAATATATACATACAAAATGTGTGTTGTTCATTTCCAAACTTAAAATCTGAGTTCAACATTTTTTCATAAATTAACATCACTTTTTATCTGGTTCTTGCATTAATTCCAAGGATGTTTCGTGCCTGAAAGAGATGAAAATATGATGTAAAACAGAAAATTTTTACTCAACTGAAATGGCCATGGAAAGTTGTCATAGAACATGTATTTAACTAGGCAAGTTTCTCATGACAAATGGCTGGAAACATTATCATCATTATGATCTTTATTAAATCTGCTTCACTGAATAGTGGCATACTGCAAAATTGATAATACTAACTTATTTCAAGACTTAGAGTTTCTACAATGCATGATCTTAAATGGTAAAGTTAATACTGAACAAGAGTACCATGAATGGTACATTATATGCCCACTCCATGTTGAATACTCCTCTATGTAGGCACTTACTGGGTCAGGATTATTGACTAATGGATCTCAATGACCTCAACTTTACTCTAGAACAAGAGTTATTCTGCAAAATCCATTTTTTAGCCCACAATGGCCTTGACGTTTGACCTTTCGATATGAAAATCAATAGACCTCTTTCATACCTCAAGTCCAACCCCTCTTTAAACTTTGGTCAATGCATATGGCATAGAACTGAAGTTATTACAGGCATGCAAAAGGAATTTTTCTTCTTTCCATTGCAGTGACCTTGACCTATGACCTTCTTACCCAAAATTCAGTTTGCTTCTTCCTTACAGTAGTAAACCATGCATAAGGCTTGGTCCTGGCCTGAAACTAATGTTCATGTGCAGATAAAAAGTTTATTTTTTCAATCACAATTACTTTGATCTTTGACCCTGACCTGGAAATCAATAGGTTTCTTCCTTGACCCAAATGCAAAACCATTCATAAGTTGTGTTAACTGTAAAGGATGGAGAACTTGAGTTATGGTGTGGAAACTGTGGTGGCCATATTGGCTGTCCAGGCAGCAGCATTTTCATTTAGAATGAACTAGACACCATATTATATCAGTACTATTGTTCTGTTCTGGAGTTAAGATTTTCAAGATGGCTGCAACAGCAGTCATACTGGATATTAGATCACACCATTTTGTCTGGGACCAAGTAGATAAAAGAAAAATCTCTGACTGAAAACCCCATGTTGGTATGACCATCCATTTAGAAGGAGTAGTAATAAGATTTTCAAGATGGCCAAAGACAGATGGACATCAAAGGACAGACATCCAACAAAGGATGACAAACAGACCATCCCATAAGCTCTTCTGGTCTATGACCAGTGGAGCTTAACAAGAACATTAAATGATTTCTTCTCAAAAACCTTTCAACAGAATTTGAATAAATTTGAATGGAAAGCATTTTGAAAGCCTTTCAAAATTATACTAATGATGCAGTTCTGCCATGAAATATGGCCACCACTACTAAAAACAGTATAAACCTTTAAAGATTTTTCAAACAACTGCTTAATAGAACTAACCAATTTGACAGACAGTGTTCTGACATGAAGGCCTTTCAATCTGATACAAATGATGCTTATTTGGAATCAAATATTATCATGACAACTAATAACAGAAATCTTTGAATAATTTCTCAAAATTTGCACAACACAATTTAACCACACTGGACTGAAAGCATCCTAGCATCTTTGTTCAAATTATGCAGATACACCATAGAAAATGGCCACCATTTCTAAAAGTTGCAAAAAAATTATACCTCATTTTTTTACTTTCCAAAGCCTGTCATCAGAGTTCAGACAAGCTTGGGTGATAATTTCTTGACAACAAAGAACTTTCTGATTATATAAGCATGCTATCTGCCATAAAATGTGACCACCAGTATTAAAAATAGAAACCTTAAATGACTTCTCAAAAACATATAATCTGAATATGACCAAATTAGATAGAAAGTAACCTGTTATCAAGATTTTGTACAAATAACAAATATGGCCACTGTGACGAAAAACAGGAAAACCTTAACATCAGCAAAACCTTCAAACAACTGTCCTCATAACCATCAGAAAGAATTGGAAGAAACTTTGAACCATTCTTTACCAACTGCTATTGCATTTGACAATATGGCCGATGCCAGCCCGATGAGTAATCTTAGGTCCAATTAGACCTCTTAAGATTCAATATATTGCTACAAATGGAAACACTGGGAGTCAAATGTGTTCAGACATCTAGAGCTAGCTTTTTATTAGAGCATCACAAAGGTTTCCACTATAATTTACTTGGCAGGGACTTTAACAGGGCATCTTGTGTTGGAAAAAACATTTAGTACAATTGGCATTCAAGGGTCATAACTCCTCCATATCAAGACATTGATAGCTGGAAATCAAACTTAAAGTTCTTGTCAATATAATGCAGCACGCCAAATCTGGTTGAAATCCAACAATCCGTGGTGAAGTATTGCTGCAGAACCCTAAGTTATTCAGAGAAGCAATCAGGGGCCATAACACCTCAAAAATACATAGTGGAATCTTGGAATGAAAATTCTTTTCAAGATTTGTCTATAAAAAATTTGCATGTTAAATTTGCTTGAAATTCAACAATTATTGGCAAAGTAATCTGCAGAAACCAAAGTCAGAGGACAGGCAATCCATGGGCCATAACTCTCATATAATATGCTGTGGGATTACAGAAATTAACTAATTGAGGTTATCATCAGTATTAACAAACATGCTGAATTTAGTAGAAATCCCAAAAACCAAAGTAAAGTTATGCTGCAGAAATCAAAGTTTATAGGATGGAAATTCAGGTGTCATAACTCCTAAATGATGTTGTGGAGCTCTAGAAACTCCACTCACTCAAGGTATATATATATATATATATATATATATATATATATATATATATATATATAGCATAACTCTTGTTTTTGTTGTTGTTACTGTAGGGTTTATCGCCATTTTTTACCACAAGATAGGCTATACATGGCGGCCAGTATAAATGGTGGAAGAAAAACCCAGGAAAACACCGGAAAGAACCATCGACCCACAAGAAGCTACTGGCAAGCTTTTTCACATACCCACATTGGCTGAACCCGAGACTCGAACCCCCACAGACAGAGGTGAGATGGCAGTGTTCCATAACGGTGAGCCCTTTAAACCACTCAGCCACTCGGGGCCCCCCATAACTCTTGTAAATGAGGTCATGGTATGCTCGGAATTGAATTCTTTCAAAATGTCATTAATTATTATTATTATTATCCTGTGCAGTGCATGCTCAGCCATTTAATAACGTCATCATCAGCAAGGTGCAGAGCCTGCAGTCCACCAGGGAACCAGCCATATAACAATGTCATCATCAGCAAGGTGCAGAGCCTGCAGTCTGCCGGGGATCTCACTAATATCAAATTATGTACGAATTTGGTTGAAATCCAAGAAACCTTGGTAAATTTAAACTGCAGAAACCAAAGTCAGGAGAATCACCAATCTGAGCTCTTCTAAATGTGGACAGAGAGAGCAAATTCTTTTGAGATCTAATCAATAAAAAGCTCCATATCAAATCTGGTTACAATCCAACAAATCTCAGTCAATTTATACTGTGAAAATCAAACTGCTGATGGGCAGACAGACAAACAATGTGATTACCATAGAGATGGGCCAACTTTGTCAACAATGACTTTAATTAAGGGTGACAGCCTCATAACAATAGGGAATGGATAGAAGGAATTTAAAGAGTAAAAAATGTTTTTGTTGACATACCATGATGCACATTCCATAAAATCCCTCTGAGATTACAACACTGTTCTCTTGAACCTTTAAAGAGTGAAAAATTCATCTGTACTGTTTACAAAAAAACAATGTCAGAGATCTAAAATGGTAAAAAATTTGAACCTGATACTGATTTAGATCAAGGTGGTCCAATAATTTCAACACCATGGACCAAATATGTAAAGTTTGTGCTCCATACATGATAAATATCATATTAATTACACTATAATTAAAGAATCAACTGACTTATGAGCACAGGCCACAAAAAAAATGACCCACGGGCCTGTAGTAGGACTATTCTGATTTAGATAAAAAATATTTTAGAAAATCAAATTTTTCACAAGCATGTTCTTCATTGGTGTATACTGTACTTTATTCATTTTTTCATGTTAGTTTGTAATGCAAAAAAAGTATTTCCCTGCTATGAATAACACCCTGTTGCTATTGCAGTTCTGCAAATATCAGAGTGAATGAAATAAATATAAGATTTAATTGATTCCAATATTTTATTTACTATAATTAGTTCAAACCTGATAATAATTTTAAAATATTTTAGAAAAATCAATCATTAAATTCATGAGCTAACCCTGCCACCAGGAGGCAGTCGGGTCATAACCAAGGAATGCCCATGATTCCTGACTGGGTACAATAGGAAAGTTAAGGACATAGCATTTAAATTTTGGTGCTCGCATTATACAGAAAAAACCATCAAGATCCATAATTTCTGATACAAGGTGCTTGCAATATTTCAAAAACTGCAACTTATGTCCTGATTAGTTGAACTATGCATTCTTTACTGATTTCCATGACACATGAATATCTATGAGTGATAATAAACAAATGATTTCAATGTGTCACACCTCTCTTGAGTTACTGGCTTGGAATTAATTACTTGATTATTTGATGTGCCTTGGATAAATATGCAATCAAACACATGACTCTTTTCAAAAATACCTCAAGGATGGCCACCACTCTAATGCAACCAGCATATTAGTGTAAAAAAATTTTTTAAACTTATCCCTTGCAAGCAGTCACATAATGGTTACATGGACTGCTTTAGTAGCCCAAGTGGTTAGAGCATCTGCCTCAGATGCAGATGGTCACAGGTACAAACCCTGACCAAGTCATATAAAAGACTTATAAAAAAGGTACTAGCAGTTGCCTGGTTTGGTGCACAGCATAAAGAGGTTAGATTTAGGACTGGTCAGCCTGGTGTCAGAATAATATGACTGGGTGGGACATGATGTTACAAGTCTGCAGCATGATGCCCCAGTGCTAGACATCGCTATAAACTGCCACATTGCAGACAGTGTACAGATATGACTACAACTGTTAATGCTATGCTAAAAATCTAAATCACACACACACACACACACACATGCTAATGGTTTCATGTATTTATATAGAAATCTCATTTAACATTGGTTGATTTCTTAACTCAACATGTTGACATTTGTTCCAACATGATAATAAAGTAACTTTATTCAATAAAGTGTAAGTAATCTGTTATCCTTATTTCTGTATGTTCCTTAACAGCTGAGAACACAGTATTTTTCAGCTGAAGTCAGTGTGACATCCATTGCCAGATAGTAAAATGGTATGTTAGCCAGTCTGGTTTTTCTCTCATGGATTATGAATGTACTTGAAAGGATATCAGACTAAAAAAGACATTCATCTGACATCCTCACTTCTTTTGTAAAAACACTGTGCAATTCATGTAATAACAACAACTAGAGAATGAAGGAATAAGTGGTTGCAAAAAGTGCAAATGTTATCCGACATTTTGAGTTAAGAATTATAAGTGACAGCAATCTGACAAAATAAAAAGGAGAGGAGTTGTTGGTTCACTACCAGAAATTTGATATCAGAAAGATTCAAATAAACATTGTCAATATACATTCAATTGCAGAGGGCGGGGAAATGTAATCGACGGACAGAGATAGTAAAAGCCAGTTTGTGGTAAGATTTTACTGACAAGGTGGTTTTGCACCATGATTGATCATTAGTCATAATTATTTTGAATAATATGGATATATGCTTTATCACATTAAGTCCATAACCTTATAATATTCCTGTTTGTAGTTATTACTCACATCTGCCTGATCCCACTCAAGAAAGGCCACTTATCTTAAAAGGCCACTTTCCTGCTGCATGGACTCAATAATATTTATAACAGTATTTGGTTTTGATTAACTGAAATGAGTTGACCTGACACAAGACCAAGGCTGCTAGCTCTTAAGCAGGTGGGATTTGCATGCCTTTTAATTTTTCTTTTATTCCACTCTTTTTGTTTGATATAAAAATTGTAATTAACATGATAATACAAAGCGGGTAAGTTTTTGATTCAGTGCAACAATACAAAATATACTTCCACAAGTCATGTATCAAAACAAAGTCAACACTTAATTAGGTTCTCAGAGAAATGCTCATGGACATAGCTACATCCAGTAGTACACCTACTAGTAGTGACATTTTCACTGATTGAATATTGCTACTTACAGTGTACTAAGAATGCTGCTTGGAAAGAAAATGTAACATATGACTTCTTTCTTGCTGCATTCATAAGTTTCTTTCATACTCTGCATTCAGCTGCAGGATGAAAACTGCAACAACCGTTAACAGGCAATATCTGTAACAACTGTTAACAGGCAATAGTTGTAACAAAAATAGCTGGAGCAAAGTGCTTTGTAGACATGTGTATCTTCTGATAATCACAATGCTTACCAAGTTACACAGTGATCCAATGAAAAATGTTAGATTGTCTGCACTCACAATATTTGGCCATACACTACAATTCAGCTGCAAGTCAAAAAGGGCAATAACTAATAACGCTCAGTGATTTGATGATATGCACAGCATATGGTGATGACCACAGTACCATATTTCCTGAGAATCCATCAAACCTGGTGGACTAAATGCATGGACAGAAGGAGAGACAGACTGAAATGTGGATTCCAATCTACACTGAAAAAAAAAAGCAATTTTTATAAAAATAAAAAGTTCATTCTTACACTTCTAGCAAACTTTCCAAAATTTTTCAGATCTCCCATTCGT
Source organism: Megalonaias nervosa (assembly GCA_016617855.1). Classification (NCBI taxonomy): domain Eukaryota; kingdom Metazoa; phylum Mollusca; class Bivalvia; order Unionida; family Unionidae; genus Megalonaias; species Megalonaias nervosa. The sequence goes on along the minus strand of JAECUM010007672.1, from coordinate 98,671 downwards.
CTGTTAAGAAATTCCCATGTGTTTTGGAAATCCTCCGACTTGTCCTGAAGCATGTAGATTTCTGTACTTTTGTATACACCTGCTAGAGAAGCTCGCTTCATGTACCAGTTAAACTGAAAGGACAGCATGAAAGAAGCTTATTTAAACCCACATTTCCAAAAACATTCCAAATGAATTGGAACTTGTCTATAGTATGTGCTCTTAATACAGTTAGATGCATTTCCTAAACAAAAGAATATTATCAAGTACAACTTTCTAAGCAGAAGGCCAATTTTCCTCTTATCAGAAATGTTGCCCACCACTCCTACCAATGTTTCAAAACTCCTGTCACCAGTTTTCAAACAAAAATAAAATTTTTACAGTTATGGGTGAAATGATACACCTATGCTGCATATCAATACAATTTTTATGACACATAGCCAAAGATACAATACATTAATGATACACATATCGGCTTGCTTGATGGTCTTTTCATCTTTAGAAGGTCTGTCCATGGTAGGTGGTGACTTTTTACAAGGGTTGACATTCAATTTATTCTCATCCATGACAATATAACAAAAATACTTTCAAACAGACTACCTGTCAGCTGACAGTGATTTTTCGGTCATTTCAGGCTGCTCCGTTTGATGAGATGCACAACTCATCTAGGCCCCATGCCCTTTGTTTTGCACTGCAGTGTTTTAAAAAAACTTATTACCAATTTCATGTCTTCACTTGAACTTGGAAGACATTAAGGTGTTATCTTCAAAACAAAAGAAATGGTGCAATTTCCTCGTTCGAGGAAGATCTAATCTAGAATAAGTCAGTGTGTGTGAATGAGGATGAATACCAACAAAATCTATCACATTGTACTTCCTGCAGATGCAAAACAACTGCTATGGACACAGGCACTAGCTTTTGTTAGTGAAGGAAAACTATTGACAACACCCACTCCCCTTGTAAAAATTCACTCAAGATGACAAAGAATGACGAGTAAAGAACTTAGAGTGACCAATGTTAAGTGAAGCTGTTGACTGACCTAGGAAGGTAACCTGTTGTGTTGCAGGTATAGATTGCACCAGGTCAAACAAAGCCCTTTGAAATGAAAGGCCTTTGAGGTAAAAGGTTTGAAAAGGTTACTATTGAACTCCATTCCATGGATTGGATGATGTAAGTTAGAAAGCAGTTGTGTTTCAATGCTATGTTAGTAGTGACTGTCCTAATCAGCCAATATACATAAGAAATTCAGCTGGACTTGAATTAGTTTCTCACTGCCTGTACAGAGTACCCATCATATCCAAGATGGCAGAGCTTCAGAGGAAGTATTGTTTCATCCTTCTTTGAGTGGTAAGAACAAGCGTGATCTCCACCTTTTGACCATCACAGTTTGCTTCAGGTATCATACTGAAGCCCTGATGAGGTCCTGTAGATATCCCATGGGACAAAAGGTCCAAATATGAAGTGATGCCAGGACAAAGTGTTGATCCTCACGCACAGGAGCCTGTTTTGGTGATGAAGGCATCATGACAGAAATCAAATGGAACTGCTGATAGTTTGCATCAACCAACAAAGCATATATATTCCCTGTTCTGTTTGCTTATCTATGGTGACAACAGGAAGCAGGACTTGTTTGAGAGCTGAGTCATGAAGGCTCTGAAATATGGCTGAATGAGTGTCTTAATCAACCACACAATGCCCCACTAGAACCCACAGAAAATTCTGTTTCAAACAAAGAGCCAAAACCTTTGCTCAAGACAAGTCATTGTTCTGGTCTGTCTCCACCCTGCCTTAAGAATGAACTGTATCTAAGATTGTAGAATGGTATAAATATCTTCTTTGCCTCAAAGACCCTAGGTGGAAGCTAGTAATTTGTGCTACTAAAGATATAAAGGATGTGCTGTCTCCAAACCACTGTAAGAAAACTATCCATTTCTCCTAAGAAACTTCCAAAGTAGTGGGCCCTCTTGCTCAAGCAGTTCTGTCCCTTACTTGCTCAACATCTCTGGTTTCAGATGGAAAGCAAATTTTTTTAGTAAATTATGTTTCTCTGATAATATTTACCTGATCACATTACATCAGATAATTTTCAACCACCTCTGAATCCAGAAGATAAGAAAACTCTCTCTCTCTCTCTCTCTCTCTCTATATTGTTACGTGTAGGCTCGTGTAAATGTAACAAAAGAAAAGAGCTAAGCCAACAAGGTTTGTAAATTTTAACAAAATAATTTATTTCCCTAGAAAACAATGTAAAAATAAGAAATTGGACTTACGGTTTGTGAATATAATCCAAAATTTAATCCTAAGATTTAAAAATATGAGTCCTATCACTAAACAGTTCTAATTGAATCCGGGTTTGAATCTCGATGAAATTCCAATATGGAGGTGATGACGTCAGATGATGTCTGTACTGATGGTAACAGATCCTCGTTGAATAACAGTTTATAATGTTTCCGTTAAACTCCAGAATAAATTTCCACTGAATTTCTTTCTCCCAGAACTTTTATAAATATGAAGCACTTGTTTAGTTTTCTAGAGAATAAATTATTAAATTCCAAAGAACAGATGAACTTCAAAAAACAATCTGGCAGCAACAACAAAAACCTCTTGAGCCCTCAAGGTTTAAAATATAAATGACTAAATCTACTAGAAAGCATCTGTTTAAAGCCGCGATTTTAGATCACATGGTAGCTCACGTGATAGGCTACGTGATTTACTAATTTGAACAGAGCAATAAAAGAAATGCCATTTATCATGTATGCAAGAATAGCCCTATCTAAGAATCAGATTCTCATGCTGGAAATAAAAATAAAACTGTGTACAACAGAGCTAACACGTAGACTGTAGATGACCTTGGCTTTAGCCAATCATTTTATCTCGATGTTTACAAAATCTACGAACCAGAGTGAGCTAAAAATAGTGCTAATGTAATACCTTTTATGTTCCATACAAACTTAATTTACTGAAAATATATCGAATCCCGTGAAAATAATCATTACAATAAAATGTAACGAAACAAAAATAAAATAAAATGAATTTTAAAACTAACACACAAGCAATTTAATTACATATTCGTAACAATATATAGTGTGACCCCGGTAGTTGGGAGCCATAGAACCTGACCATGTTACAGACCAAACCATGTCATAAGCAACCAGGTCAGTTAGCTGAAGAAAATGATGCATGTACCCCAAAAAATTTGCAAGGGAGAGAGGGGTAGGTAATAAATGTGGACGGTAAAATATGTGCTTCATTGGCATAGTTACCATCTTAAATTGATGCATAAAATGAGAAATACTCCTGTAGTGAAAACAGAGAAGGCATATATAATATTTTACATTATTTAGAGAACCACAGATTGGTACATATACGTGTATACTGTTTATATATACATGTCTAATGTATAGCATGAATAGAGTATCAACACCGTGTTCTCACCCATGAATCTCATCACATACATTGAATCCACAATACAAGTAATTCAATTGAAAATATGCACACACAGAGATTTAAAATATGCAATAATTTTGTCACAGTTCATATAAATCTGAATTCTGAGGAAAAACATAGCACAATCATGTAACGAATGATGAAGCACATTTACTTTTCAGTACATCCCAAGTTGGTAAAAGTTAGTTTGCATTTAAAGCTGCTGTTGGTAGTGTTCGTAAACATAAACTTTTTCCCTGCAAAATGGAAACTTTCATGGCACAGCAAACGTGTTCCAGTCATGTTGGAAAATGAAAAATAACCATCAGGTTCCATTTCTTTTATTTAAGTTTGGTACTGACTTCCTCTGAAGAAAAGTTCTTTGTTTTTATTGAAGATTGTAGTCGGCTTTCTTTGATGAAAGGTGCATGCATTATTGAAGTCAGTGCTAAAGGGCAGCTTTGAAGAACCAAACAAATACCCATTTCTTCTTGTGGCGGCAACATCAAATAATTGCACTGCATGATTGAGACTGATTTTTTTCCATTTGTTTAGTATGTTTTCATAACAATTGGTGCTTCAAAGGTAATCTGTTTTCTTTGAAATTTCAGTAAACTATTTTATCTGTGTACATTTTTAAGAAAGGAATTGGCTGTCGTTTGGTCAATTGTAGTTACAGTTACTCCCTGTCTATTGAATAGACCAACAAGTAAGATGTTGTTTGGTTTGGGAGGGGATTTATAACATTTGTGGTAGTGGAGTGATGCTGCCTTCCACTCGTGTGTCAGAAATTTAACAAAGGGTCAATGGACGACAGAGACACAGGTGTTCTGGTCTGATGACAGGGATTACTACAGAAAATGTGAGTGTTCTGAAGGATTTAATTCTGAGTGAAAAGAAGAGGAATTTTACTTACCATCCACATACAACTGTCAGTCTATGTCAATATATTAATTACTAGTGAGTAGCCAAAAATATGACGAAAGACAGATTGCAAGATAATGCCTCGTCCGGTTGATCTTCTCTACCAAAAATGTCAACAACTAAAAAAGCAGATATCTCACAACATACAGTATTCATGCTAGATGTCAACATAAGTGTATTATGATATAACAATGCACTGTTAAGTTGGTTTGTCAATATGGACAAAGAATTTATTTATGTAACAAGAAATAAATTTCAGTGCATTTTATATCAAGTTTGCAGCTTCCTTTCATGGGGCCTCTGAATTTCTCCACTCCAAACCAATGGTTGTAGATACAAGTTTAAACAGCCAACAATGTTGCCAATTTAAAAAAAAATCACCAGATGGAATATTTTGCCACCAATAAGGAAAAAAAAATCACAGTTTGCGACATTGGCAAAGCCCTACGCGATCCCAGAAAAAAGTTTTTACAAGTCTAGAACACGGTCGGGTTCTATGGCTCCCAACTACCATGTCATAGTGGGGTCACACTATATATATATATATATATATATATATATATATATATGCATATATATATATATATATATATATATATATATATATATATATATATATATATAAAGAATACAAATCATACGGCGAATAACAGCCCTTTCAAGCGCACTGGATCCAGCAAGGGATCAGGTGTGACAGGGATTGATTGAGATAAATGCAATAAACTGATGACGAACAGTGCAAAACTAGTATCTAACTAGCCTGAGCGCTTTCAACTCTTAATGAGTCTTTTTCAAAGTCATATACAAAACATAAACAAAACAAACAAATAAGACACAAAAACCGTTGTGTTTGCAAAACTCTACATGGCAGTTTCTACATGAATTAAACCTTTAAATGTATTATGTCTCAACCAGCCTATATCAACTTGTTGCGGATACTGGAAAATATTTGTATTAAGCTAGAAGTCTGCATCAATACAGATCATAGTATTCAGAGGTTGATCCTACAGCAGGAGACCCACTGAAAACCAGAATGATCCTCTCATTTGCTGATACAGTGTATCTGAAACTTTGATCCTTGGATCTGATAGGCAAAGTTTTGACTGCCACAGAGGAAAGGAGGACAATTTGACAGAAAGTTTCACAAGACTCACAGTTGCACAGGGAAGACCCAAGTGAAAAAAATATATTCCCAAGCTAATATATGACTCTTCAAGTGGAGAATGTAATGAGTGGGGTGATCCCCTTAAGACTTTCCAGTGGAAATCAAACTTAACACCAAAGTAAGGAAGTATTGTGTCATGGGTTGAGTAGGAAAATTTTGTGATTTTTGAGCCAAAAAGGGTGTATATACAGACAAGAGTTGATCAATTAGTTCATTATTTCCTATGGGTTTTTTTATTAAAAAAATCATCTGCAAATGTGTTCAATGTTGTAGTTAGATACAATTTGAGTGGAAACCATTTGTTTGGATCATTAATTGGAATTAGTAAGTGCTCTTTGACTCTGGACTAAAATATTATTCTGGGACTGATTTGAATTTATTCAAAGAAGTTTTGCACAACAGCACATTTGAGGAACTTGAATATATTTGGAAGACTCCATTCTTTTGGACTTGAAAAGAATGTTTTAGGAATATTTTGGATTTAATTCATAATATTGCATGTTCCTCTTAAATTTTAATTTATAACTAAGAAAATTATATTATTTGTTACGTTTTACAAACCTTGTTGGTTTTACTTCTTTCCATTTTTAAGACCATAGAGTCATAACAGTGGATAGGAATGCATCTCTCTTGGCAAGCTTGAGCTTAACTCAGATGAAGCTGATGTTGTTGGAGAGTGAGTGTTGAGCTGCTCTATTCATAATAATAGCCATATGTGAGACTGTTTCCTTGACATGGAAGGAGTCAGGCTACATCCAGGTTGAGACCAAGTTGAAGATGGAGTTAAACACTACAAAATTGCGAACAGCTGTTGAATGTTAAATAGGGTTTATAGTTCACACACTGATAGGAAGGTTTCAACATTCACAAACCAAAGATGTCTTTAAAAACAAATGGGACTTCAGTTTGCAATTTGTAGTGATTGGCTCCATCCTCGACTTGGTCTCAGTCTGAACATAGTCCCTTTTGTCTTGAACATATATAGCTTATTGGATGCCATTTTTAGAAAATTCTATAATCACAAGTTACTCCCATGAAGTTAGTCTGGTTTTCTGACTAACTCCACTTAATCTAATATGAATGACCAGATCCGAATCAAATACAGACAAGCCAGTATCCAGATTTTACTGCAACAATAAAATTTTCACAATTTTTGCACTTACTCAGTATGTTTATATTTTATGGGTCATTTCCATAAGACTTGCGATTACATCATAAGTGTTGGTAGGTCTGCTAAGTATATGCAAATATTTTGAATGATTCTTAAGCTATGCTGATTATAAGCTACATCCCATGTAAATATAAGAAGCTGACTGACAAAGGCCATAAGTCAGTCCACAATGGAGTAGATGAGATAAAACTGGTGCAAGCCATATCTAGATTTAAGATAAAGAATGTTCTTACCAAAATTGATTAGAACATGTGTAATGTATCTCGAGTTCAGCTGACTGCAAGCAACTTTCCAAATTCCATGTCAAGACAATAATTTAATTGACAAGGGCCATAATTGTCTAAAATGGAGATAATGAGGCTAAATCCATAAAAGGTGTAAGTTGAATGATTCTTAAGCTGTGCAACTTACAAGCAATAATCCATGTGAAGACATGAAGTGAATTGTCAAGGACTATAACTCCATGGCAAACTGAGTGGAGAAGATAAAATTGACAAAAGGCATATCAAGGTCTATGATAAAATGTACACAACAAATTGCATCAGGATAGGTTGAATGCCTCTTGAGCTATGCCATTTACAAGCAACTTCCCATGTGAAGTTATCTTTTTAAGTGGACTGAAAAGGGCCTTAACTCTATCAAAAATGGAGATGAGACGACAAAACCTACACCACCATGTAAACACCAAATTGCACCATGATATGCTGACTGGTTCCTGAACTATGCTGAATACAAGGATCTACTGAGATGGAGAGATTTTAAAATAGATTTGAAAAGGGTAACAACTCCATCAAAATTGGAGCTGAAAGGCAAAATATTTAAGACAACATGTAATGCAATCCACCTACCAAATGGCTTCCAATTATATGTAAGGACTTGAGAGTTATTATAAGCAACATGAATGGATGGATGGAAAAGGTAATTCTCAATGTGTGGTCTTAATAAGGCATACCTCTTTCTGAAGCCCAGTGTTAAACTTTTGGAACAGTATTATCTGCATTAGCAATCATAAATGGCAAACCTGAAGTATTACTTACATCTGTTGATTGATCACCAGCATAGTGCCAGATGTCATCCACTAAAGCAGCAAGGTTTGACAAAGCCTCTGGGGCATTCTGTGGGAGAATCTGAATAGCCATAGCCTACAATGTAGTGAAAAGTGTCACTCAAAGTTCATGTTTATCATCATGTAAATGCCATGTCATAAATGCACTGTCTTAGCATAAAGGTCATTATTAATAGGGATATCTTTTTATTATTTTAATTAAGAGACGAGTGATTGCTGAATACATGAATTTTATTTATTTCCTCACTAATTAGTGAAATAAATGATCTTAACAATTAGAATCAAGACATCATGTTTTACTTCATCATCTTTGACATATTATCAGCTGGACACTACCTTTATGCTGGAATGGCTAAATACTGCATCATAAGAGACAATGCAACCAGAAAATTCACACATAAATGACAATAAATAACACAAAGTTTTAAAGTTATTATAAAGCATCCAAACTTGTGTTTGTTACATTTATGAAATTTTGACTAATACACATATGCTGCTAGCAACTCATGGGGTTCAAAATTGTTAGACTCTTTCAAATTACATATTGTATAAGCCAGAAATAAGTTCTGGATCATGGATGCCACATCTTAGTGCCTCTGACACCAAAAGTCAAATGGTTGAATGAACATGCTGCAGAATAACTACGTTCTTGACCCCAAGGTTAAAATGCCAAAAATATGTCACAGAATTAATTATTTTAGCTATTTTAGCTTCATAATGATTCATTCCAAGTTAAAAGAAAATCTACAAATGGGTCTGGAAATAAAAGCAATTGAAAAACGTTTAGCAAGACCTTAATGCAAATGTTCTGTAACTCCAAACTCCAAGGTCATAGGGGAGCTGTAGAATGAACTGTCTTAGCTTAAAATAACCCATTCCAAGTACGATGAGTGTCTATCAATAGGTTTAGGAAATATAAGCAAATGAAACATTTTAACCAAAATCTTCCAGAAAAATTTTACACAATTATCACCTGATCAAAGATGAAATGGGCAACTAAGCATGTTGTAGGATGAGTTATTTTAGCCTCACAATCATTCTTGTCATGGAGAATCTATCAAGGGGTTTAAGAAATATATGTAAATGACAACTGAAACCAAAACCTTAGACAACTGCTGGTGCAAATAAATGTGGAAATGCGACTCTTACTTCCTACTGATGTGGGCTTGGTAAAAATGATATATAAAAGATTCTCTATCCATTTTCACAACATTCTCACATGTAATCTGTATACTGTTTGAAACTGAAAGAACCTGTTTGGAGTCTGAAAGATATATAACAGCAATATTATAATGATCAATATAAGAATTGGTCTTCATCAATGAATAGCATTATATCCAATCTAGGATCATTACCCAGTGTTCCCATTAAAAACCTGTCTATCAGATAACCATGCAATCCAAGTAACCATCTCATTTTAAATGTCTTTGTCCAGTAAATAGTCTGGATGACATGGAATTCATCTGGATAATGACTGCTCTAGTCAGGAAAAGCTATCCAACTTTTTAGAGTAGCCATTTCTGAAAAAGTTATAGCCTTCATCTGAAAGTACTATCAAGTATGTTTTGGTCTGTTTTTGGATGCATATTAACACAAACTAACCTGTTGCCATTTGTCCATATAAGGTATGTTCATCCTCAACCTCTGTTCAACTGCACCTTGAATTAATCCACTTATGCTCGGCATACTGCAACAAGTAATAAGTTATTTCAGATGTAAAATTAAATGGCCATTTTCTTAATCATAAATGAAATTGTCAAATAACTTGTGAATAGAAAAGAATGTCACTGTAGCCCAGTTTCTGGGAAAGCTTACATAACATTTTGAAGTTCACCTCCACATACTATTACCTCATGAGTAATCCATTTGGTAATAGGGCATGAATAATACAGTGGTAACACACTCACTTTGCATCTTTATATTGATGGGTTTTACCCCCATTTGGCACATGCAAGGATAAGATCTGCCTATTTAAGCTCGTTGTTATCTCTGGGCTTTCCTGTTTCCCCTATCTCAAATGCTACCCAAGTTAAATATCTGACTTGTAAACAATATGGTAACAATTTAGCAATAGTTACTTAAAAAGAGGGCAATATCATAATATTTTAGTAATAATTACTTATGAAGAGGGCAATATCATAATATTTTAGCTATAGGTACTTAAAAAGAGGTCAGTATTGATGGGTATGGATTGCCAGAAGGACAGGGCTTGAACCACCAAGATGATATTAACCTGACAATTCCAGGCCCTGGATTAAGAGAGGCAACACCCAATGATATTGTCCTCTTCATAGGTAAATACTGCTTTTATTGCATGATCTTTTCCTTCATTCACTCTGTGCATCCTGCAATGTGACATGAAGTACATAATGTGATGTCATCTGCTGATATGGACCACTCCATATTTGATATGGAAAGGTTACTACATTCTTCATAAACTCAAGAAATGATGCAACACATAATGTGTGTGACATGATGTCATCTGCTGATTTGAATAAGTCTGTATCTGGAAATCATTGTCATAAAATTAGACTAAAAGAGCATTACAGTAGTATAAAACAGCATGTACAGTAGTATCAAAGAGCATGTACAAGTAGTATAAAACAGCATGTACAGTAGTATAGTGTTACGTGTAGGCTCGTACAAATGTAACAGAAGAAAAGAGTGAAGTCAACAAGCTTTGTATATTTTAGCAAAATAATTTATTTCCCTAGAAAACAATGTAAAAATTGGTAAATAGGACTTACGGTTTGTGAATATAATCCTAAATTTGATCCTAAGAATGAAAAACACAAGTCCTATTACTAAATAGTTCTATTAGAATCCAGGTTCGAATCTCGATGACGTACAAATATGGAAGGCGATGACGTCAGATGTAGTCCATGTACGAATATCAACAATTCCTCAACTGAATCACAGTTTTTGTTTCTGAATAATTCCAGAATAAATTTCCATGAATATCTTTCAAAATTTTTTTAAAACAAAGTCAACTTGTTGAGTCTTCAGGAGAATAAATTATTAAATCCAAAAATCAGATGAAAAACAAACAATCTGGCAACAAATAAAAAATAACACCTTGTTCCTTCAAGATGTTAAAACAACTCTGACAGAAGAATATTAAGGATGCATATTTAAACCCCAAAAACATCATTTCAAGTCTCGCGAGATGGGTCATGTGGTCTCTTACTACAAGAAATCTATCATGTACACCAGTGTAGCCCCACTTAAGAACCAATAATAAAGAAACGTTGTTTACACATAATGATCATGCAATCAAAGTATGGTCCTGATACTGACCAATCATTTTAACTGCCTGTTTACGAGCTTCCCAACCTAAGACGAACTAGGTTAACTAAAAATAATTCTCATGTAACACGTTTTACGTCTTAAATAAACAACATTTACTAAAAGAAAATATTGAATTACTGAAAAAGAATTTCGAATCCAATGAAAATATTCATTACAATAAAATGTAATGAAACAAAAATAAAATAAAACAGAATTTTAAAACTAACACACAAGCAATTTAATTACATATCCATAACAATAGTTAATACCATGTGATCAAATTTCATCCAATAGTAACAAGCTTTACATTTGTTATATGCAATAAGTTATTAGAATCGTTCATAAAATTTACATAAAATTAAAGTTTAAATTATTAATTTTTACAAGGAAGCTAACTTTAATTACAAAATATTATAACTTTAATTACTGACAATTATAACTTGAATGTTTTGTTCCATCTGTCTTGAAAGAAGATCAAATAACTTATACATCAAAAATATGAAATTTGAAAGTTTGTGTAGACATATGTATAACTTTCTTCATTAAAATGACTGCATTTAAAGTAATCTGAAAATAGGAAGAAAACATCTGTGCATTTCTTGTGTAGTATTGCATACATTGCTCTGACTTTGAACAATCAAAAGAATCCTAAATGGCCCAAGTCAATTACGAAACTTTTCACTGATTCAAATCAAATCCTAATACTACATTGTTCCATGATGTAAGGATCTGAAAACTGCTGTAGACATCTGAGGTCATATCCAAAAAATAAGTCGGCCAAAGTGAATGGATTTCACCTGCTCTGTTGGATGAAATCTGAGGAGTATGAAATGAACCACCAAAACAGTGTACGAAACACTGGTTGAAAATTCTATGAATACTACTTATTTCTAGTGTTATTCAAATTTGACTTCCAATACAAATGTGTCTGATCCTCACAACATAGACTGACATAGCTACATGTTTAATCAAATCGAGACAGTTTTCTTCAGCTTATGAAATATTTTATCAAAATAAAAACATCCAAAATCAGCAAATTAAATTAGTATATCCCCAGTAATGTATTTCACAAGTCACAAGACCATGGGCTAGCCAATCAAATTGTCAAAAAGTAGAAGATGGACTTATTATCTCAAAAAGATAACCACAGTAAATATTTGCTAAAAATGTGTAAAAATTGGACGATTTATCATTAGAGTTCCACTTACCTGAGTAAGCATAAGATGACTCTCTGATGGCAGCCTATATTTACAAAGCCTGACTGCATCATTAGGACCAAGACACTATCTTATCTGAACTGGACACAGGTTGGGTCCATTGAAAGGGCATATAATTCATTCACCCTGCATGTTAAACCTATGGATATCAGAAAGCATGTCATATATGAAGGCTTGAATTAATCTGAACTGAGCCATGTGAAAACCCATGATCAGTTCCATTTAGGAAACAGGGTGAGAGATTTTGGCCTATTCAAGTCAAAATTGACTAACATCTTTATCATGACCAATATCTCTTCTGCTGTGATGTTTGAAAGTATTGGAAATAATGGAGGGGTAGCCTTTGATGGTAACTGGGGCTAACTTTTTCAACTCGAACATCCAAGGAAAACTATCAGCTATCTGAGGGATTGAGGAGCTCAAAGAGATGATGTTGCTGACTAGGCACCAGTCCCCGAACACACACCACTTTTGACTTGTATGTCTTCAAAGTGGAGGGCCTTCTAGCTCATGACATTCACTCTACAAAGGATGAAATTCCTTTCTCTGTAGTGCTATCCCAACAAGAGCCAGGCATGAAGGAGGAGCTGGTCTAGACAGGTATGAAATACATATCTGTGACCATGGCTGCCTGAGTAGGCACAGCTTTTCCAGGGTTTTGTGAGTATTTCAATTGCTAAACAGAGTAGGATACTGACTGGAGGCTTGTCCCATCTGAGAGGGACTATCAGATTTAGTTTGCAGTTTTGACCTCTCAATTTCGTATTATTTTTGGTTCTAAAACCATGAAAGGTGGAGGGTTGGCAAAGGCTCAAATCCACACCCAACTGATTGATACTGCATCCTTGGTTAAGGCTACTAAGTCTGGGACTAGAGAGATAAAGGTGGGAAGTCTGTGATTCAACCTTGTTGCAAAAGATCCATCAACTGGACTTACCCAAAGTGCATGAATCCGATGAAAGACTGATTGATGATTGGACCATTTGGTATATGAAGGATCTGGCCCTTTATTGACAGTGAGTAAGCCAGGCAGAGAGTCTGCAGGGAGCACCAGAGCAGAAAATTTCAAATCAGAAAGCATAGTTTGGGAGATTTGGTCTCATTTTTGAGCAGATAGGACAAAACCACTGATTAGACCAACATGATAAGGAGGTCCAACCAGACATGAAAAGCTTTCATTATAGGCTTCCTTTCCATAAGGATAATATGGAGAGATAATTCCTCTGAACCCCACTTGACACAAATCATGCTGAAGTATGGCAATGGGTGGGTTCTCCAACCATATGAATGGCATCTGTACATCCTCTAATTTCTGGTTTAGGCTCATCCAGAGGGATTCCTGCCATAAGCTAAACTTTGCAAACTTTGGGAATAATATTACTTTGGTTGTGATGCTGACTTTGTACTCAAGTAGAATAGAAAAGGCACACTACTGGACTTGCAGGGCCATCAGCAGTGCATGAAAGGGCTGCAAAAGCAGCATCATATCCACTGCTGCAGTGCACAATCCATGGAGATGTAGGAACTTTCTTTTTGTACCTGTAATCCAAATACAGCTGGAAATTGACTCAAGTTCAATAATTTTTAAATTGTACTCACAAGAGAGATTGACAATGTTGAGATTGGTGAAAAAATATATATCCAGATTGACAGTTCACTAAAAAGCCTAGGTAAAGAACATTCCAGCCAATCACCAGAATAGAACTTACCATGTGCTTTGGAGCATTTTGTCTAGATACATCATGGTCACTGTTGACAAAGATCAGCAGAATGGGGTGATGAGCCATCATATCATGTTTGAGAATGCCCATGGATCTGTGTTGAGACAAATAGGAGCATAAAAAATTGGTATATTTTTTCTAGGAAAGCAAACCTTATTTGTGACAAGGGATGTAAAAATATGCATTAGTTAAGGCAAAACAGATAGCAAATTCAACCCTCTTGACTGAAAGTCTAGATTGGTTAAGAAATTTCTATCTGGAATTTCAGTGTGGCAATGTATTTGTTGTGATAGCTGAGGTCAATGATCAATCTGAGTTTTCCATTGGCCAATCATGCTAGAAAGAGCCTGGAATAAACACTGGAGAGTTCAATTTCTGAATATTCACCACCACTTGTTTGTCAAGTAATGACCTGATATCCCTCTGCATAATTTCAGCTTTCTCCAAATCTGATGTTATGTCCATCATGATAGGAGATGATGAATATTAACGGTGACCCACAGGTGTCACACAGAACACCAAGGAATGATGTGTGATGACAAGCGAAGACAGGCATCTCATCTCACCATAAGTTAGACAAACCATCACAGCATTAGCTATAGAATGGTGTGCAACCCTGTTAATGACTTTGGGTGATTTTAGCAATGGATTCCAAGGCATAATTGCTGACTGCTTTTACAGTAAGCTTGTGATGATACATCCAACACCAAAGATATTGCACTGGTATTACAAATGAGCTTTGAGGTAGCATGAATGACATTCTTGTCCATCCTGAAGAACAGTGGGGTAGTCATATTCACCTCAAAGCTGCAATGTTCTTATCTAGTGTCAGCTCTGTGGTAAATGAATCTTATTGTGTTCTATACCAGCATATAATGGAAAAGTTGGTGGACGTTGAATTTCTAAGGTCACAGGTTTTATCTGACAGATTGTCTGAAATTTCCTTTATTTTTGCAGACTGTAGCAGTAGGTGGAAGGAGAGATGTTCCTCCATGTCTTTCAGTTTGGTGTGGTCATGGTCTTACATGCCTGTCTCACAGTTGGTGGTGGTATGCATTTAGAAGCCAGTAACACCAGATATTACAGCTCCAGGAAATTATTTCCAAGGACATGTCACTGGGATGAGTGAATTACAACAGATACGCATCCCTGTCATCACTTTACTTAATACAGTGTAGTTATCAAATACACATCAAAAAACAAGTGTCAGGCACCTGATACAAGCTTGATACTATAATGGATCCAAACCACGAAAATATTATGTTCTGAGTGAGTCAAAGCAGTTAAGTTTAAAACCCTTCTAATACATGTCCCCATAGATAAATATATAATAAGAAACAAGGTTTATAACATGAGAAATGGATCTTTTGCAGCTAGTCCACCATTTCTTTATTTTCAAAAAAATCTAGATATGATTTTGATGTTGAGAAGTTTTGACTTTCCATGAGCTCTTACATAGTTTGTAAGTTACATACGTGGAATGGTAAAGCCAGAAAATGTCCAATTTTGTGATTTATCATCAGATCCTTGTTACAATCTGCCCAGGTCACATGTATTTTCAAGACTGTGCAGTTTTATTGATACATCATCAAGTCAAAATGAAGATGCCAGCAGATATCTTTACTAGTATGTAATTACATTTCACACTGGAAATATCATTAACTTTTGTGCTCAGTAATCAATTGCAGCAAATCTCCATGTGTAGAAAACTACTCAAAGGTGCCAATCAAAGCCAAAATTCCTGATTTTCCAGAAGTGGTGGAAGGCAGTTATGTCATGGCCCCACTTAAACTATGACCAACTAGCTGCTGTCTCAAAATCATGTGCTTTCTAAATAGATTACGGTGGCATACATTATGTGAAACTTGGGAATTGGCTGAGATACTTACATACTTCTTTTGAATGATAGCACCATTTTTCTTGTCAAAAAGAAATGTATTCTTATAGAAATACCGTGTGGTGTCCTTGCTATGAAATGTATCAGTAAAGCCGTAGTCTTCAGAATTCCATTGCGACTTGGACCAGTGTAACACAGATGAAATAAAATAACACAATGTTTGACATTCTCTTACCCTTAACTTGTCACACATCTAACTTATCAAGATGTGTGATAGATTGTTGAGAAGGAAAATTTCACCACATCAACATAATTTTCGGATTACCTAAAAGTGTCAGGGCTATTCAATTTAAACATACATGGTACCCAGGGAAGGCATTTTTTTAAAAATATATACCAGAGTACTTTGATTTCACAGAGTTCATATTAAAATGATAAGAAGATTCTAAATTGCATCCATGGGTGAGTACCCCACTTTAAAAGTGCCTACCTTGGATACCATGTATGTTTTAATGGAACAGCCCTCACTGTAATTGCAAATTTTATTAAGAAATTGGGGTTTGGCATAAAACTGATTCATCGATTTAAAATACAAAGCCTGTATTTATAGATTTATCTATATGGGGCCATTTATGAAAAAGATTTTTAACCCACTGTCTTCACTCATATCAATATTTCATGATTTTGAGCTATTTTAGCATCAAGTTTGCATCAGGTAACGGAGTAAAAAGCAAAGACTGCTTCTTTTGCAACATGTATGGACTGACAAATAGGCAAAATTGCCAAATGTAATTGATATGTGACCAATACCAGGTGTTAGGCAAGCTTGAAATGAATTGGACTCTATTTAAGGGTATGAAATGGACGCAGATGTATTCTCAGGGTGTGAAACTGCATCCACTTGGCCAGGGATAAACAAGTACTAAAGTCTTCCTTAGCAAAGCCAATATTATCCTGGTCAGGATGTGAGGACAAGTGGTTCTCCTGAGCATAAGGAAAGTTGTTGTTGCTGTTGTTGTAGTGGGGCTTAATGCCATTTTTCAGCACACTATAGGCTATACATGGCGGCCAGTATTAATGGTGGAGGAGGAAACTGGGAAATCCCCAGAAAGAACCACCGACCCACGAGAAGCTACTGGCAAGCTTTCTCACATATCCACATTCGCCAAATCCTAGACTCGAACCCACGCAGACAGAGGTGAGATGGCACTGATCCGTAATGGAGAGCGCTTTAGACCACTCGGCCACTCGGGGCCCCGAGCATAAGGAAAGAACATTCTATTAATACAATCTGCAAAATTAAACTTCATTTTAAAATTGAGGAATGGGCTAATTATTGAGAATGGACATTAAAAATATGCTTATCATTAGGAATGGGGTTGTCATTGAGAATGGGCTTATCTTGGTGAATTTTCTCATTATCTGGAAGAGCTTATCTTTGAGAATGGGCTTATTATTTAGAATGGGCTTTTCATTGACAATGGGCTATTCATTAAGAATGAGCATTTCAAAGAGAATGGGCTTATTGTTGAGAAAGAGCTTATCATTGAGAATGATTTATTCATTAAGAATGAGTATTTCAAAGAGAATGGGCTTATTGTTGAGAATGGGCTTATCTTTAGAAATGGGCTTTTCATTGAGAATTGGCTTATCATTGAGACTGGGCTTATCATTAAGAATGTGCTTATTAATGAGAATGGGCTCATTATTGAGAATGGATTTATCATTAGGAATGAGCTTATCATTGAGAATGGGCTTATCTTTAAGAATGGGCATTTCATTGGGAATGGTGTTATCATTAGGAATGGGCTCATCACTGACAATGGGCTTATCCATGACAATGGGCTTATGATTAGAGATTTCTAGCAAGTTCTAGACCTGTCTTTCTGTTCCTGCTGCTGTCTGATTCTAGCAGACATCTGCTCTACCAGCCTCTGGTTACAATCTCTATAGAAGTAGAATACAAGTTCCACCCCACCACGCTGGAACAGGCCATGGGCCACACTTGGCATGCCCTCAGCCTCAGCACCTACACAGAGAAACACAATTAGTGATATTTTATAAACATCTGCAAATGTAATACACTTTATTGCTTAGGCAATGTTGAACCTTGTCATGTAATGACTGCTTGGGCAACATAGTATCATTCAGAACATAAATTCTAACAAAAATTTCCACAATGTGCAACAGTGTTAGAATGAAAATAACTGTCTTTAATTTCAAGATTAGATGTCACAAAAATGGAGGTTTTCCAGCATAACTACTGTTTATACTCACTTATAAATAAGTCCAGCTGCAAACCGCACACACCTAGAACTGCCATTGCATTACTTATGTATTGGCTGATCTAGATCTATGCAGCATGTCAGGAGTAATTAGCAAAACAAAAACAAAGACCCTGAGCTGCCAGCACATTATGTTTTGGCAAATAAGAGTCTAGGTTGTTTGCAGTTGGATTTGACCTACAATCAAGTATATACACCAGCAGTATGCATTCTTGACAAATACTCATAAATTGCAAGTAAAATTCAAAATGCAGCAGCAAGACCACAATTACCATTGTCCAATCCTGAGTCACTATGCAGTGGCAAGACCACAATTACCATCATCCAATCCTGAGTCACTATGCAGTGGCAAGACCACAATTACCGTCATCCAATCCCAAGTCACTATGCAGTGGCAAGACTACAATTACTGTCATGTAACAGGAGTCCAAC
This sequence comes from Megalonaias nervosa, assembly GCA_016617855.1. NCBI lineage: Eukaryota > Metazoa > Mollusca > Bivalvia > Unionida > Unionidae > Megalonaias > Megalonaias nervosa. Next base: position 80,160 of record JAECUM010007672.1, on the reverse strand, counting down.
AAATTAAATTTTTTAAGTTTCATACTTTATAAACTGTACAACAAATTCTAGGACCATATGTCTTGACCGTTGGATGCAAAAACCTGGTGCATTATAGGAAAGTTGAATCTGTGGTGGAGAAAATTAGTGTATAAGAGAAAACGAAAAACAACATGCATATGACTAAGTGAATGTTGACTGATGAATCAGCTACTGAAATCTCATGACTGTATAACTTACTCTAAAATAGGATCAATTCAATGTGCACAGAGCCAATGGGCTACAAGAATACTAGGTCTAGGACTCTTGAGTTACATTATGCTGAAATCTGACTGTCATGTGGGCTTCAACACAATAACATGACTTTTCCAATAATTTGGGATATTACTACTGTGAAAACCTTTTACAACAGTAGTTACAGTAACAGAAAAAGGAATATAGAAAAGTCTTAAAGAAAACAGTCCCAGACTTACGTGCATTCCCAAATAATGAATATAAGCTGGATTACCAGATTATTTTACCAGTTACATACAAATGCAGCAAACTTGTCAGAACTTGAACAACATCAAAACAGCAGCACTGGAGGTTGATTTACCTGACCAGCCAGAAATGGTCAACAAGAGGTGCAACTGGGCTTCATATCACTCATCTAGCTTACAGAACTTAACAGTCAACCATTTTTCTAAGCAGGCATTGTAATCTGGCATTGTATGGACAAAACCCTATGTAAACTATCCCTAAACCTTGATACCATATTGATTTTTACACGTTTTACTATTTTCAAATAAGAACTCTTTTAAAAGATTTTTTTGTTGTTGTTGCAGGGTTTAGCGCCATTTTTCAGCACAGGATAGGCTACACATGGTGGCCAGTATAAATGGTAGAGGAAGAACCCGGGAAAACCCTGGAAAGAAACACTGACCCACGAGAAGCTACTGGCAAGCTTTCTCATGCACCCACACTGGCTGAGCCCAAGACTCGAACCCATGCAGACAGAGGTTTGATGGCAGTGATCAATAACGGTGAGCACTTTAGACCACTCAGCCACTCGGGGCCCCCTTTTGAAAGATAAAAGAATAATATACAGTGAAATCCCTCTAAACCAAAAACCCTTTGGCCCCCAAGAAATTTCTTGGTTTTGAAAAGTTGTAGGTTTAATGAGGTTTGCAGGTGTAACATACAAAAAATTATCAAAGAAATTTTTTAAATTGAGAGAAAGAGAGAGACATAGAGAGACAGTTAAAATGTAATTATCAGAACATCAGTGCTGGTGTGTATAAGAGTATATCGAATAAAAAAAAACTTTTTTAATACATGCATTTAATGAAGAATTGTCTGAATAATCTAAGTTCCTCCTGAAAACCACATCCTGTCACATGAATAAATACAGTTGTTACACATAGAAATACAGTCCTTGTTACAAGAAAAATATGAGAAATGAGATAGGTACTCTTATAATTTTACTTTAAGTCCATTAGAATTATGAATGGTGATATTCCACTATGTATAAATGTTCCACATAATTCTTAAAATTTACAGTTCAAGAGCCTGCCTTGAATAAGGCTTGGAACATTGTTTTTTTCTTACATCTTCTTTAACTAATGTGGCTTACCTACAAACATTTAGTTCTTAATAATTCACCTTAAAAGCTGGCTCTTTTGTATGGTGCAATGATTTCAGAGTTGCCTACTGTCAGCCCTAATCCGTGTTGGTGCACATGTCAAGTATTTTTTAACCTTGCATGCCACTCGGACATTTTCTGGGTCTTTGTCTCATAGATCAGCCTGCTACAGTAATTGCTAACCATAATTAATGTTCTAGTGTGTGACATGAATTTAGCAGCTAAACTGCAAATAAATTTCCAAGTTTGAATTGGGTTTTGCTTTTGTGGGGGGTTTTAAGTGTAAGATTGTCAAAATTTGATTCACTATTTGGAGTTGAGGGCTTTCAGTTTATTGGAAAAGAAATGATGATGTTAAAGAAAAAAAAAAACTCCAGTCCTGAGGGGATTCTGGTATACTGAAGTTTTTGTTTTGAGGAGTTTCACTCATTCATAATTCAACTTATCAAAGACCTTGATGATACTGTACAAACCTTTTTAAGAAGTACAATGAAACCTGTCCTAATAGTCACCTGAGTTCAGCGGTCACCTTGTCACAATAGCCATTCTAATTTCCTCCTAGCAAATATCCTATATAAATGTCATGTAATCAGCAGTCACCTGTCTTCCACGGCCAGTAGCCAGGTGTTTCTTAACCAAGCAGTGGTTTCACCTTACATTAGTGATCACTAGAGCGTATCAGCAGTGACTGCTATAAGTATGCAAATTAAACTTCTTTTGTTTGATGAGCAAGGCATGGTAAATATAAAGGTATATAACATGAATCAGTGTTTAAACTTTCAAATTTTGATTGTACTTATCATAATCCATTGAAACTCATAGGTTTCTGACAAAGCCAGATTCATTATGCAGAGAGCATATGTCAATGCTGTTGTCAAATGATAAAACAAAACTATCTCTGACACATGCTCTATTCTTGATGAATCTGACCGTCTCCAAGTTGCTGTGATAGTGACAGGTTTCTGGTTATTGTTCACAGACCAATATATTGAGAATTATGTGTCCCTTTCAGTCTTTTACAAACAGTATGTGACTTTAATTTAATATTTTTGTGTGACTTTAATTTAATATTTTTGTACAACAACATTGGAAAGCGGTTTATTGTTGAAAATGTTGATATCACGTGATTGTTGGACCTCTGATGTCACTGATATGCAGTTTGCAAGATTTGTGTTTTCATGTGACAAGAAAAGCAAATGGCGAGTATCAGGTCAAATTTCACCAATGCTATAGTTGCATCTTGTCTATCAGCAGATTAAATACATAACGATTATAATACTTGCAACTTATCAGAAAAATAAATTATTTTCCTATTGACTTCATACAAATATGACTTGATGTAACATCATTTCAGTTTGCTTGGCCCACTGTTAAGTGGCTACCCTATGGTGCACCATGTGGTGACAACAGGTAGGAATCCAGCACACATGCATTTATATATTTATAATGCTAATGATTTTGCAGTGTAACAAAATGATGATGAAATTAGTTTGACATCTTCATTAGCTGTTTAATTATGTACCTGCATTCATAATAAATCCTCATTAGCTGTTTAAATATGCAACTACATTATTTCATAATAAATCAAAATAATATTATCTGCATTGAACAAGCATTTATAAAGATAGATAGTATGGAGAAAATGCATTTAAATTCTTAATACTAAAACAAAATCAGTCAGATGTAAACAAAGTGCATATAAATTAAGCAGAATCCTGTGAATAATTTAAAGTTCAAAAACTGTTACAACATAATTTTACGAACTATGCAAGAATCAAGCCATGTCTATTTAAAAAGATTACTACAAAAGACAAAAACAATACTAGTATCACCCATCCAGTTGAAATACAGAACTAATATGAGAAACATTTCATGACAATACAACAAAGAAAAACCTAATTAGTTGAAAATTCTGTGTTGGTCATCATCATGAATACACAGCTATATGTTTCTCTGTTTTGTAAGAATACCTGACTTTGAATTAGGTGCAAGCAACCAAAAATCTATTGCAGTTATTCAAAACACTTTGCACTAATTCAAGAACAAATTACAAAACACATACTCATTGCTAATCTGTATTAAAATTCTCCCTCTCTTTAGACTAATAATTTCAGTTTTCCCTGACAATTCATAAAATTCCTTGACTTTTCCCAGCCTTTTCTGAAAAAGAAAATTTCCTGACTTTCATTTTACCTGGGTGAACATGGTTTTATTTGCTCTTGTTACATTTAATAATAAACTGGGTTTATGATAATGTTTATTGTACTGAAAATCAAATACACAAAATATTAATTCAAGACAAAGATCTAATGCTTACCTTTGGCTATTGCATGTTTTGTCCAGCCATATGTATGAACAAAAGGCAGAGCTGCCTTCAGAATCCTCTGTTTAGTTTGGTATTCAGTTTCCTCTCTTTCATCATCAGCTTGTACAGTCTGAGTTGGTGGCTGACTGAAATTGAATAATAATTGATCAAAGGTGACACTAAATTTGTATAGATTCTTCACACACTACAAACCTATTCTGTGAAAAAAATTAGTAATGAACTCAATCAAAACCTGAAACAATATGCCATATAGTCTTGTTTGTAAGTCATGTCAAATTACAAACTCCACAGAGCCAGATTTGCAATTGCATAATGTGTTGGCAGATTTGGGTCTATACAGTTTGTTGGTACTCAGTAGAGCAAAAAACATAGACCCTGATTTGCCAGTGCATTATGCAACAGCAGATCAAGGTCAATGTCGATTACAGTTAGGTATCACTTATAAGCAAGCTTATGTGGTACGAATAGGAAGCATGCTTACAGTTTACATTAAACCATATTTACTTAAGAAAAGTTTTCAAATGCAAGTAAAGATGATTTTGGGGATTCAGCAGAAAGCTTGAGGAAATCAAAAGAAGCTATATATGACATTTTTATGTAACCCAAGAACCAAAACTTCACTCACATTTATAGACAAAATCTAAATACTGGATGACTCCTGACTCTAACGAAAAGGATATCTTGTATCTCTTCTCAAAGAAAAGTCTTTTTTTCAGAGATAGCTTATATTCACAGGTAAATAAATGAAGATATCCAACTATACCTGTCACACTGGTACAAAAGGTGACATCCATTCCGCTGCTATAACATTTATATAAGAAATGTGCCAGGATGAAATAAAAACGGCCATTGTGAACAGGTGACCGCTAAGTATGGTGACCATTAGGACAGATTAGTCTGTACTACACTTTTTGTTCTTAGCCTAGCATGTATGACCCGTTACATTCAATCACCAATATAATACTTGTTTGCAGTGATTTCTTTTAACCAATTCAGGTAGGCTTTGAAATTATGTAATGAAGTAACATTTCTTACTTCTACATGTAATGAATTCCATGTCTGAATCTGAGGGCAAAAACAAAAGCTGAATAATGCTATTCTACACACTGCAGGTTGAATGACTTTTGCTGATTGAGTGTAACAGAGTTCATAAAGGTCATATCACTTCTTCAAGATATAGAGGAATTAGTCTGCTATAAATTTTAAACTGTATCAATTTTTCTTGTAATGGTGAGAGTAATGGGATTTTTAACTTTGTTTTATCATAGAGTTGTGCAGGAGATGCATTTCTGATTGTAACTGCTATAATTATAATCAACATTTTTTAGGAGTTCTTTCTACTACACTGTTCAATTGTGGTCACTGTAACATAAAAATTGGTAAAATATAAGACCTGAGCATTTTTTCAAAATATATTTAATATGTGGATACCAAGTATATATATTCAGCTCCATTATGCAAATAATATCTAATGAAAGGTGTCATATGAGTGTCCTGTTACTTTTTTTTAATAAAAATTAATTTATGATTGAGAAATAAGTATCTTCTCTACATTGTGTCTTCAGATAAGGGGTCAATCAACCTTGAACTGACCTTGTATCTTCAGGTGTCTCTTTGACTGGGCCACTCTTTCCAGCCTCCTGTGTGAGGTGTCTGACTCCAATCAACGATCTCACCAACCTTCCATAAACTGAAAAACAGATGGTAAAAAAAACCAACTTTGAAGTGATAATAGTTATTAAAACTGCAGCAGTGACAAATTGCATCTGTAATGTTCCCTGTATGTACAGTATAAAGGTTAAATTTTACAAGTCCAATTTATATTTAAATCACAAACCACCTGTGCATTAGAACCACTTTTAGAAGGTCTGTCTAGCATATGCAAGTTTGAACATTATGAAATTTATGTTTCATTCCAAGATATGTGTTAACACAGTTTGTCCGTAGGTGAAAGCTATGTGGGATGTGGCTCTTACCTATGGATGCAGTGACACTGTAACTATGATGAGATTAATCCCTACTAAGTTTCTGTCAGTTTTAAAACCAAACCTAAAGAGGTGAAAACAAACAATAATGCTGAAACATGGGTAGGCCAATTTAACACATGTTAAAATAATACAATCCAAATTTAATTGTTATTAAGACTAACACTAGATTTGCACAAAGACATAACCAGTTCTTGCTTCTATAAAATTTAGGGAAATGGAATACATATATATATATATATATATATATATATATATATATATATATATATATATATATATATATATATATATATATATATATATATATATATATAATGCACCAGCACATTTGGGTCAATGCAGTCTTTTAGGAGTAAACATTATAACAAACAATATAGCCCTGATCAGCAGGCACAACACAGATCAGGTCTGTGTTGGTTGCAGTTTGACACAACTTCTAAATAGGGATCTCAAATGGGTAATGATTTAATACTGAATTTATTAAACAAGTCCAATAATTTTAAGCTTTTGTGAGCCTTGGCAAGATTCTGTTGTCAGAGTTTTTAATTAATGGAAAGTTTAGACAGAAAGAAATAATTTTTCTTATTCTGGCTCAGAAGCTGCACCTCTCCATTGTTGCTTGCAAAAACAGTCCCAGATGCTAGTTGAATTAATAATGTTCAGCTCAATAACCAGTAATATTTAAAAGTAGATTAGAAATTTTAATTCAAAGAGTGATTGTCCTTCCAAATCGATATAACAATTGTCACAAACATCATTTTCACCACTGGAAATTCCTGTGTGATGTTACATAGTTCACTCAGGTAGACACTACATACATTGAATTTGATGTGAATGTTTACAATGTTTCCACTTAAAGTGTGTCAGTTTCACCACTATTGATGAGCATTATATACAGCAGAAAAAGTAGCATTCCAGTTGTTGGATATTCATGTGAGGATTTGATTACTTGGTGCAGAAATTCTTCTTGAAACAAGAGGTGAGGTTATTTATTCCCATGGGATAACATTTAAACCATACTTGTCATAGGGGTGGCATGCAAAAGGTTTTGCTCCACACCCCACCCTCTATACACTGACCAAATACCATTTTATTTGTAATGTGCCCCTGTCAGCTAAATTGGCTATTTTTGACAGACGTAATATTTTCTCCCCAATGTCCCTTGGGCAATCAATTTGAAAAATGTCCACCAAAATATTAATAGAAATAGTAAAAAAATTCCAAAAGGTTGGATAAGGAAAATTCATGCATTGTATGTAAACTGTACCAACTATGTAATAAGTGAGTATATATGGTAATCATAATGATAAGAAATACTGGAACTCTTTGTTATCAATTTGATGTGATGTGATGTGATTATGATTTTTAACGTAGCTTTAACAATTTTTCAGTCATATCGCTACGCTGTCTGCAGTGTGACAGTTATAGTGATGTCTAGCACTGGGGCATCATGCCGCAGACATCTAGCATGATGTCCCACCCAGTCACATTATCCTCACACCAGGCCGACCAGTCCTAACACTAACCTCTTAATGCTGAGCGCCAAGCGAGGCAGCTGTTAGTACCATTTTTGTAAGTCTTTGGTATGACTCGACCGGGGATTGAACCCACAACCTCCCGCATCCGAGGCGGATGCTCTAACCACTAGGCCACCTGAGCGGTCGTTATCAATTTGATCAGCCAAGATCAATAACATAAATTAAATGCCTTACCACTTACTGGCAATCAATTATGCTTACACTTGAAATGGATGACACTGCAAGAACAATGTACCAATGAATCTATGCCACAAGGTAGTCTATATGCTGTACTTGAACTGCATCACACTCATAGTGTTCACCATCCTAACTTTTGGCTTTCTTAACAAAATAAAAAATCTGTCTTGCAAAAATGCATAAGTTGACAACCAAAAACTTATTCACTTTTTAATAATGAACACACTTTCTACAAAACATTCTGTAGTTATGAATCTACAGTAACACTTTTGATTCATCATCTATTTTGGACAACTCTTTCTAAATATATGCAAAGTTGTAAAACATTATGGACCATTGATCACTAGTAATCATCAGGGTCTCTCATTTGCAAGGACTCCATTTATTTTCTGTTTTCCTTAAGTGGCAGACACCATATCAAATAGACAACCAAAATCATTTGTAAACTTTCTTCAGCAATTAATGGCAGGTCATGTTATGAAAAATGTGGTTTAAAGTTTTCTTATGTTTTACTTATGGCTGCCTTTTTTCAATGGCAGATCTGCATTATCTATATCAGTATCTACAGTCATTAACATGACTGAGCATTCTGTAAATTTTGGTCATCATTTGCCAAGCTTTTTCTGACAAACTATTCAGCTTTATTTATAACTTTAGTAATGTTAGCTACAGTAGACGACATTTTGGATGCAAAAGTACAAACTTGTCAGTCTATTGTATGTATGTATGTATTTAGAAATTTGATATTAGTTGTATCAGATTTTAAAAACAAAGTAGATACTAGCATATGGAAGACAGACACACATACTGATGTTCCATTAATTTCCTAAATCAGTAACTCCATGACATCCTGGGCCTTATTTACAGTCCCCTCATGTGCAGTGGTACCATTTTATATCTTTTAAGTGTGAATATATTAGTGCACTACCTACTGTATTTGGTGATAGCCTGGGGGTGGGGGGTGACAGAAAGAGGTCTTACAGACTATGGGATAATTCATTTTCTTTTTTGTGTAATGAAGGGAGAAATGCAAGGTCAAGGTTAGTCCATAAATTTAGCCTTGGAATGATCATGAGCAAGGGGGTGGAGGCAGAGTATCAGACTTAGTGAACTATAAAAAGAACAATGTGATGTACAGTACATAATTAATGCTTTATTTAGAATGCACAAAGTTTTCATACTAAGTAAACTAGACAAGTACTGACAGAAGAAATACTTCTTTAGTTGGCATGTGTACAAGCAAATCATTCTATACAGTCATTATTAACATGAATAACACTAAAACACTAGCATCTGTCATATCCAATTTTCTAATAATGGACAAGTAATTATCATGTAGTCATACTTCTATCAGGAGCACAAAAGATTTGCTAAATGGCTGGTACCATGCAATACTTGACATTTTAACTTGTTCTCATTTCTTATTAAATCTGTGAACTTGGCTGATACATGAGACCCCTTGCAAAAGGAAAAGATTAAATGGGAGGTCCTAATTTGCATAAGTATTATATTATCGCCTTGGATATAATCAGCCAACACACAAACAACAAATAATTATATTTTTTAATTTAAAAACATATTTAACATATACACTCACCAGATATGTGGACACTTCATACTCAAGTGCAAAAGTTAATCGAGTTATAGTGCATCATTGTTTAAACTTTGTCCATTTAACCAACTGATTGATATCAAGAAAATCCAACAGCATTAGCAATTCCTCTCAAGTAACCATGCTTGCATTGGGCTTTTATAGTATATTTACAATACCAAACAAGGTGTGCTGCATAAGTAATTAATCGTGTTAACAGCTACTCATGACAACTGGAACATGACTGACCTTTTTTGTCAAGTTAATAAAAAAAACCTTGGATGTAATTCACCATCATGGAGAACTATACTTTAATCTGCTATTGTTTACATGGTACAATGTTGCAGTGTCAGGAGACAACACTACAACAAACCCATCAAATTTATGTGTTCACATACAGGTGAAATACAAAATTTTTATGGTACTCAATAATTTCTCATTTGTCCTTATTTTCATATACCATCAGATCATATGTCTATTTTCATATTATGTTCGACTTTATACCATCTATTTTCATATATGAGTAGACTATATTGGGGGGGGGGAGGGTAAACTAATTACCTGTTGCTACAATGTACTGCATAGTTGGCACTTTCCAGGAGGAATATCTTTACCCAGACTGTATGATGAACAATTTGTCCTTCCAGTAGGGTGAACCAGAAGATTCCAGGACACAGGATTACTTCTAAGGGACACCTCACACACACTGCCCATACATACTGCTGCTCTTTCTTTTCAGGAGAGCAGCCAAATTTAGTGGGACATCAGTTTTTTGGAAGGAAGAGTGAAATTTAACCCCCAACCCCAAACAACATTTTAATATCAGTAATACCATACCTGTTGCATTGCATAGCTGAATTAATCAGTTTGGTGAAAGGCTGATGATCCCCCAACTAATGAATAAAAAAAACCCCAAGAAATACTCACCATTACTGTAGAGCAAAAAACTAATGCAGGACAGAATCTTTGTGGGCTGAGTGATGAAAAATGGAGCCAGTGAGAAAATTCCTTGGCTTTGCTCCTTGGCTTTGTTGGGCTAACATGCGAAGGTAAAAGCATGAAAAGGTACTGCAAGAGTGCCAAAATGTGGCTTACATTACATCCTTCAAAGATGAATGTGTTTGATAGGCCCATGAGGCAGCAATGGTTTGAGCCTCATGGGCTTTGATTTCCATGAAAGACAGGTCCCTGTTGGTAAGGGACTAAGATCTTGATAGTTAATGCAATCCACATAGAAATGATGAAAGCTGAAATATCAGCCGCAACTTAATGGGGAGGTACAGACACTTCCTACAATTCTTTCTCCTTTTAGAGGCTGCCAAGAGAAAAGTAGAAGCCTAACTGGACATCAAAGTCTACTCTAATCATACCCAGCACAGATATGGCTGAGATTGGGGAGTAACCGATGGATGCTGGTGTTTTCTAAAAAAAAACTGGTTAGCAATGGAAAAAAATTGACTGAATGTAATAAAGCCCTGCCTGTAGCTTCTATGGATAGGGCATGAAGCTTGCTACTTCATCTCACAGATGCTAAGGCAAGCAAGAAAAACATCTTGAGGGTAAGGTTCTCAAAGGAAATTTCACCAAATGTTCATAGGGGGATTTATTATGTGACCACAAGATGCAAGAATGATTACAGTTAGGCATTAGAGTGACACTGCAAGACACTGCCTTTGCAGTTCAAAATAATGATCAGGTCTGCTAAGTTTGAATCTGTCCTGATAGCCAGGTGTTCTGAAAATTTTAGCGTTGGAAATGACTGCCTGATAGCCCTTAATAGTAGACACTGAGCATTGTTTCTTTTCAAAAAGGGAGAGAAGAAAATCAGCTACTGTGCTCACAGAGAGACAGTAAGGATTTACATATTTTATTCTACAACAATCACAAAAAGATTCTCCATTTTGTATCATACACCTTCGATGTTGATCTTCTCCTGGACTGATAGTTTTGATTAAAAACTTTACATTGCCAAGCATGAAGGTGGACAATTTGTGGGTTGTTGTGTAGGAGAGTCCCTGTGCTGTGACAGGAGGTCCTTCCTCTGAGGTAAGGTCCATGGATGGTCCAATGGCAGTTCAAGAAGATCACTGAGCTACAATCTCTGAGCCATAGAAACACAATCAAAATGATCTGAGCAGTGGAGTGCCTGACTCTGTGTAGGACCTGTGGCATCATCCTGAAAGGTGGGAGGTATAAGCAAACAGACAATCTCACTTCAGGCTGAAAGAGTCCACTGCCGAGGCCCTCTGGTTGAGTTGAGAACTGGAGAAACATAAAAGGGGAGCTTGTTGTTTAGGTTGGTGGCAAATAAGTCCATCAATGGAGTTCACCAAAGTTGGAACAGGGAGTCTGCTATGGATTGGTGGAGCAACCATTCCATGAGGACCCCCTTCCATTTTCTAGAAAAATTTTCTGCCACCTGTGGTAAACTGCCCAGTGAAGGCGGTTCCAAACCTCCACACAGAAAAGGTACATGTGTGCCTCCTTGTCTCTTGAGTTATGTTATCACCCATGTGTTGCCATCCAAAGCCATCACTCAGCAACCAGCTATTTGATGGATGCACCCCTGAAGACATAAGAACACAGCCATCATTTCCAACTTGTTGATGTGAAGATTAACTTCTTCCCGGGACCATGAACCAAGAAGAATCTGTCTCTTCAGCTCCTGATCAGCTGGTGAATTGTTGCATTTTCCAAAGTTACTGGAACATGTTTACTGTACCATGAAAGTTTCCTTTTTGTAGAAAAAGTTTATGCTTACAATTGCTACCAACAGGCGGCATTATATGCAAATTAAACTTCCAACATTTCGAACCACAGATATCTGGCTGTCAAGATAACTGAAGTTGGGACTTACTGCAAAGATGCTTGTTAAACTTTTTGATTTGTTCATGTTTTCATTTTCCTATGAATAGCCTCATCCCTGAGTAGCCTCTGCAATATGATAGCTGTCTCCAGCTGACCAAAATCTAGGCCAGTTTAAGTACATACATGTAGCATGTAAACAGACATAGCCATATGCTACAGGCAACAACACTGTAGTGAATTATTTGGTGACAATGGGATACAGATCAATCAAGGATTACCATTTATTTTATCTATGTGCTATTAGTGTTTACTAATGGGATATATCTGATACATGTGATCTATACTCTAGTTTTGTCTCATTTAATCGAAAGCATGTACTTTTGTGCCTGCATTTATCACCTCCCACCCACCTGTACCCCACTATATTTTTGGTACATGCATCATTTTCTTCAGCTAATTGACCTTGTTGGTTATAACACAGTTTGGTATATAGCACAGTCAGATTCTATGGATCCCGACCGACGTGTTATTGTGGAGTCACACTTCATGTATGCATGTATGTGTGTGTGTGTGTGTGTGTGTGCGTGTGTGTATGTATATATATATATATATATATATATATATATATATATATATATATATATATATATATATATATATATAGGCTGCAGAAGGGATAATCTGTCCCCCATCAGCCTGTACAGGGTAGCAAAAGTGGGGGGGGGTCCCAAGGGGATTCATGGTACCACCTACTCACATCCTGCTTGTGTGGACTAAATCGATATTAATTATGATAATTTTGTAATGAAGACGGTTTATCTTGGTGTTCTCACTAATGTTTTAATTTCAAAAAAGCAAGTTAAGCAAAGCTAAGCACAAAAAAAAAAACGATAATGAAGTCAACCATGCTTAAACGAAGCTGTGGACTACAAAATTAGCAAAACACCAGCAGGTTATGATTGTTAAAAATAAGGAAAAAGCCCAAGAAAAGCACAACTAAATTTTGAAACACTAACGTCACGGGAACAGGAGAAAAGAATGCCAAACCATACACCATGTGTATGAAAAAAATGCTAAAAAACTCTAAAGTGTGATTAAATGACAGCAATAAAGCTCAATCTGGGTATAATCCCATTTAATGTTTAATATGAATATAGCACACATCAAGATAGTAATTCACTCATTGACCCACAAAGCAGCAGCTAAATCTTGAAGTAAATGACATTAAAGACATTAAACAAATGGCAACTGAGAAGAGAATTAAAGAGCAGCAGTATGTATGGGCAATATGTGTGGGGTGCCTTGCAGTGGGGATTGTGCCTTCTGAAATTTTCTGTTTCATCCCAATGCAAGGACAAAATTTTCACATACAGTAGTTTCCTCCTGGAAAAGTACCAGCTATGCAACTATGGTATTACTGATGTTAAAACTGGTTAGTTTTCATATACTAGTATATACTTGTCTATTTTCATACACTGGTAGACTATATACTAGTATATACTAGGGTGAAATGATACACCTGTACCGCGTATCAATACAATTCACAACATACAGCCTACAATACTATACATTATCAACTTGATGGTCTTTGCATCTATAGAGGGTCTGTCAGTGGCAGGCAGTGAGTGGCCCTTTATGTGATCTACTGGTTGCATTTCCAGTATGCAGATTACAGAAAGACATATACTTATCTATTTATATGCCATTCTCATCCATGACAACAAAAATACTTTCAAACAGACTACCCGTTAGTTGTCAGCCATTTGTATTCAACATTTAAAGCCATTTAATGTAGAATCATTTTGTCAGAAGGAGGACTCACTCTGGCCACAAAGAGGACTCACTCGGGCCACCAGAAGCAGGACTCACTCTGGCCACCAGAAGGAGGTAATTTAATCAATGAAATATCATTGCTTCTTAATTTTATGGGTTTTTCTTTCATTCTTATTTATTCAGTTTATCTTAACCCCGATGGGGAAATATAGTTTTGTAGCACAAAATCCTGCAAGGCTAAACTGTCTGAGGAAAGAGATGAAAATTGCATTCTACTTATAAATTGCCTGTTTTTTAATTTGACTTGTTATTCTGCCTTTTCAACATTTGCTGGAAAGGTGATTGAAATGCATGCCATCTATTTCTGTCTATCTAGCATGTACAGTGGATTCGTATTAAACACCAGTTTTGAGCTCAAAATCACCCAACGTCATCATAATTATTATCAGCCAGTATCTGCTGAATGAAATCATCATCTGAAGATGTACCATGCCAGGAATTAGCCGAGAGTTTCTATGTAGCCTGTATTTTAAACACATATTTGTAAAACTTCCTTAATGCAAGGTTCAAAGTATGACATAATGCTGTTCCACGGTACAATGTGCCAATCAACTTTAAACAACCATTTATGTGATGTGACTAGCAATGTAAATGGCGAGTTCCAGTTCAAATTTCATTTACATTGGTTTTGTCTTGCCTGTTAGCTGATTAAATACAAACTTGTTATACTTGCAATTTCTGAGAAAATAAATCATATTCCTATCAACTTCATGGAGGTACGGCCTGATCTAAGGGCATTCAAGTTTGCTAAACCAGCCAGCAAGTGGCTATCCTATGATGACAGTATTGGTGAACTCCAACTTTTTGATAGGCAATTTGCTCAGACCCCACACCCCAACATAAACATCAAAATATTAAAAATTGGGTGGCAAGGGTCAGAGGAAACTGACTAATTTATGTCTACCAAGTTGGTACAATAAATTAATTCTCATCGAATTGGCAAGGTGGGGGGTAATATTATGAACCATGTCACTTGGTATTAATTTTTAGATGATGAATGCATGTTGTCAAGTCCTTTTCATTTTAGTTAACCACAATGAGTACATGTGCCTGCAACAGCTGTCTCAGATGAATTCTAAATTTAAAGAATAAAAAGTGAAATGACTAAAGATTACTGATGATAAATGAAGATTTAAATAACTTGCATACAGCATGAATTCGCTCTGTATTGATTTTCCACCACTTGTATCGTTATGTGTATTCGTACAGCAAAAGTATCAACGGATCAACATATCAATGAATCATTTCACCCATAGTATATACCACTAAATTTTCAAATACTGGTACATACTAGTCTATGTTACACATAGCGATATACACCATTAAAAAGCAAAATTTATTCGCTGGTGTATACATGCAAAAGCTCATAGCACAGATCCAAATCTGTTATCAAATAATTTTCAGATAGGAAGGGACCCATGCTGTTCAAACTTCTAATGATCTTACCAAATGTACTCACATATAAATCCAATAACATTGCATACAAGTTTATATCTGCCATTGTTGGTTCTACTGATCTGTCCTACCAACACAGATCCAGATCTGTAAGCACATTATGCAATGGTAGGTCTAGGTCTATGCTGTTTGCAGTTGGATCAGACTTACATGCAAGTATATACAGTAAGCCAACAGCGATGACCTGGATGCATTTTCTGATAGCAGATCTGGGACAACAGTCTTTGCATTTGGGAATGTATTTTAAATCGATAAATACAGTAATTTAAAAAAGTTCTTGCAGTCAAACATGGACAGAAAGATAGTAATTGGAAACATCTAATTAAACCAGTCATTGAGAATTCATGTAGTTCAAGGATTAAACATGCTATGTGTTAATGACATCTTTTATTGCCTTTCTCTGCTGATCAGCAATTTCGGAAACCCTGCAAAGAACTGATTCCATTATGTCAAATGTTCTCAAAGCCAAATTCAACATATTCATCTTTTCCTCCTTTGTCATTCCAGGCAACAGCTGACCCTCAACACTGATGCCAAATTCAACCTCTGATATGTTCTGGTTTTGACCGTGTTGGACATCCTTAAGCTCCATATGGAAAGTTCCCTTTGTTACATCCAAACACTGCCTTAGAGGGTTTAGAAAGGCTTGTTCAAGTTCTCCATACCTACTCCAAATACCTGTAATGTTTTGGGATGGAGGATCACACAGAACTAAATAGCGAACAAGGTTAAGGACAGAAATCAGCTGGTCAGAATGATCCAACAGCCGTGTTTTTGCTCCATCTGGCAGACTGGCAACCGTACTCAAAAGTTTGTACATTGAAGCACCCAGAAACTGATCATTGGGATTGGAACTTCTTAACTCTTTTTCGATTTGATTTTTGAATAACTGTATCACATAACCAATCACACCAGAATGACAATAAGTCTTGAATATTTTTTCAAATATCTTGTATCTTCCCTTGGAGGTGAAGATGTCAATGAATAGTGGCAAAAGTCTGACACAAGCTTGTCTAACTGTTTTAGATGCACAACCAGTCATCACTTGAGTTAAAGCATCAAGAACATAAAACCAGTCAGGATATTCAAGCTCAAAATGGTCCAGTGTCGCTGGTAAAACTTTGATAATTGTGACTTGCAATAGGTTAACTCCTTTTTGAATTACATACAGATTTTTGTTTAACAGTAGGCGAGACACAAATAACAAATTAAACTGCAGCATATATGTATCAGTGTAAATACATGGAAATGATGCCATTCCAAACTTTTCTACATGGAGTAGGTATGAAAGATTGGACAAAGCCAGCACTGGAATTATCTCCTCTTCATTTTCAATATCACCATTATCATCACTATCATCATTTTTAATGGGATTTCCTTGTCTTGAAGCCTGTCTGATTTTTTGCTTTCTTTCCAAGGAAGTGTTGAAATGAATTAAATCCTCTAAGAGTGACTGAATATTGGGTCTCAGTGCTGTAATATCCTGTACAATGGATTGAGCACATGATCTACTTGTAGATATACAATATTTTTCACTCTGACAGTTAGACAGATCAAAATTTATTAAAGGGTGACCTATAATACAGACTAAATGCTTAACTAACAGAGTTATCTGTCCCTGAAGATTATCTCCCTTGTATTCATGTCTGTGTGCAGTAGAAACTTCATATACAAATGGATATAGAAACTCAAGATATTCCTTTATAAGGTCTGAAATTCTAATTTCTTGTGGAGAGATAGTCCTTCTGTGTTCTTTTTCTTCATCGTTCATTTCCACTTTTTCTTCCCCTACTTTTGAGCTGTCATCAAGACGTGAGAGGTGAAGAATATGATCTGTCAGGCTCAACAGAACCAGTTCAAGTGAATACAATCGTTTGACAGACAATTTCTGCAAAGTAGTCTGAAGAAGCTGCAAGTAAACTTTAAATTTCACATCTTCAGTAGTCTCATCAATTTGTTCCAACAATACCAACAGAAGTTCTTTGGCATTTCCATGAGATATGAGGTACTTCAAACAGTCACTACATGCAGCATGGAATTCAGTGTTGGTTTTTGAATTCTCCCAAGTTATACATCTTCCAAGCATGGACACAAGTTCCCAATAAGAGTCAATATCTGCAAACCTCTCCACAATAATTGAGTTGTGTAAGCCTTTTGAGTCTTTGCAATCAATGGCTGCTCGAATCTGTGCCAGAATGACAGCTGAATCCTCCATATTGCTGTCAAATTATGTTCAAAACTGATAACTGATTATTTCCATAAATATGCACTCGGAATTTGTTGCCATGTTTTTCAAGAAACAGGATCTCAAGTTCTTCTGGAAACTGCCAATCATGAACTGACCGTTCTGTGTTGACTCAAAAGCAATTAGTTCTGCTCATCTATAGCCTAATCTGCAAAAGAGAAAACAGCTTACTGGCAACAGATCAAACTTTTTGATGGAAATTGTTTGTAAATGTGAATATGTGTATCTGATTTTTTTTCAAGTTTTCACACAGAATTGAATGATTTCATAATTTTTGTTTTGTCCCAAGTCATATGGAAGCCGACTCATATAGTTTGAACAAATTATGAGTCAGAGTTGATATCTATCATACTGCATTAAGTAGATACAGCTAACCCCTGACTTATGTGACAGTTGCATTCCCATGAGAGGTCATGTAACTCGAAATTGCATAACTAAAAAATTCTGGTTTTCACTGCCTTCAAATTTTCATTGAAAAATATGTAATTCAATTAACTTTGAATACCATTCATTTTAGCCATTCATGAATCCTAATTATTTTGTTTTAGGTAAATAATTTCATTATTTTTTTATTCTTCAGTAAAATAATTTAAATTCATATGAAATTGTGTTAACGTAAAATGTGCACATTTCAAATTCGCACAAATCAGCAGATACCTGTACAGAATATTAAACTATATTAAATTTTTTATCTTATGGGGTAGATGTATATGCTTTACTATTATCCTAATCCAAATCTGTTTGAAGGATTGGATAATCATGATGGCTTCTGTTTAATTTAAATTGATGGTAAATAAATGGCAATGAATCTGATCAGCTGACCCATTGAAAGCAACACACGATCTATACTTTGAAACAATATTTGTTGTAAAACACTTGACACTTGATAAAATGTTAATCTAACTAATCCCTGATTACTTCCCTGTCTTTTTGCTTTAACATTAAGGTGTACTGATACTAAAAATCCATTAGAAAACTTTGCACTTTCAAGTGTGATTATAATTCTAGATTTACAGATTATCACTAAAAATGCTTTGAACGATGCAAAGGAATATGCAAAAAAAAACTACCCATCTTAATTAATGTCTTAATCTAAATACGTATACATGTGCACAAAAACATGAAAATGATTTTATATTCAAAACTGAAAACTGAATTATTTGATCATTTTTTAAAATGTTTATTTTGTTGCCAGCAAACTGCTTCTCTTATATACAAAGTGTTACTTATGATCTTTGCCAAGCCTATACCATAAACCCTTGTCATCAAAATTCAATTTCCATTACAGTACAGTAGCTAAGAAATGGTCTAATAAAGATGTGTACAAAGACAGGCTGCATGGGGACCAGTTTTCGCTTCATACAAATTGTGCCCAAAAATTACCATTTTGAATAAAAATCCAGTATTATTGATTTGAGTTTGTTGAAGAAATATTTAAGTCTTCCTTTATTGTAATTCTTAAGTGAACATTTACTTCCTGGAGTATGATGTGATCATGCTAGTCAAGTGCTTATGCAAAATAAACGTATTTCATCATCCATCCCCCTCCACAGCTGATTCAACGTAATAGGAATTGTCATCTATCATTCGCTGTAGAGTTCATGGAACTGTATATACTTGTTTATACATCAAGTATATGTGGTAGGATTAATTTCATCTTAATTCCCTCACTTAACGCACTAAGGAAGGATCTTCTAAACAGCTTTTAAACTCCATATCGAATCATCATTTCAAACCATGTTCTCTCAAGGTATGGGCTACAAGCATGTCAAGAAGCAATGATTGCATAAAAATTAGCATCATGTACAAGCAAATGAGATATTCTACTGAAAATTAGATAGTAAATACAATTTTAAAAAATATTATCAATATCAAAAAAGGTACATGGATTACTGTAATTTAAAATGTTTACTTGGTTTGCAATAATAGATTATTTGGATTCCATGGACCAAGGCAAAAAACTGTTGAAAAGAATGGCACTGAATAAGCTGTATGGCAATATAAACAACTATGAATGCTATAGTGCAAAATCTGTCTTTAGTGCTTGTGCAATGACATAAATCTACATACATGAAATCACTTGGTAAAATGACACAGTCAGGGTGTATACAAAGACTGAATTAGACAGATAGGCACCCCCTTGGCAGACATAATATTCAATCTGCGTGCTTTTTATTATGACACAAAGAAACTGAACGTCTTTTAGACTACTTACTATTAGAGGGACACAACACTGGTTTGATAAATAAAACATTTATCACATGTCTTCAAGGTTTATCCATGTCACTGTGGACATGTATTGTTGAACACCAATTAAACTTTGTGTCATAGGCTTCTGATTTAGGGAAGAAATTGCAAGAAAAGGTCACTTGCCAGTGTTCAGTGATTAATCTACCCCTGCGTCCCGCGTCCAGCACGCACAAAAATTGGCAGGGACTCATTAGTTGTTCATATGTGCATTCCTTTGGACGCAAGAAATTTTAAATTTTAAAGGAACAACAACGTGCTTACTGTAATTTTTTTTTGTTTAACAGGACTTTCTTTTCACTAGGCAAATATTATCTTTGCACCCGTCATGTGGTACCACTCCTTATGCTATTATGGGATGTCATCAGCTTCCCTCATGTTTCCGGTTAAAATGCCGCCAAAGAAGATGATGAAAATTGACCCTAAGCAAAGGACATTGGATATTTTGTTTCATGATTCAAATTCCACTGATCAGCAGCATTTGGTTTCTTCATCTGATGTTCAGGATGCAAACGTATGCTCAGCCTCCAGCGTAATGCATAAATTACCAAAAGTTAGACAGTTTCAGCTGAAGTGGCTAAAAACGTACGCGTGGCTGTGATATGACAATGGCTGTGCAAATAAAAATGAGGACTTTATGTATTGTGAAATATGCACAGACAATAAAAAGGTAAATGGTATGAACAAGATTGCTAGGAACAGAAATTTTCAAAATTCAACGTTAACCAGACATGCAGATCTTGCTGACCACAAATTATGTCTAATAGCCCCAGAGTTACGAAATAACTTTGAAAAATGTAGTTCAAAGCTCATGTCAGATCAAGATAAAGCTATAACTGCCTTACTGAAGGTTGTTAAATGGATGGCAGATGAAGACATCCCATTGAACAAATTTAAGTCTTTTGTGAATCTTTTACATGAATTGGGAATTCAAGATCTTGAAGTTCTCAGAAAAAGTAATATCAATTATGAATCTTCAGTGACTGCCAGTGAGCTGCTGGAGTCATTAGCAGAGTTTGCTAACAATGCTGTAACTGTTAAAATTAAGAAATCTCCTGTGGTAACATTACTTGCAGATGAGAGCACTGACATTTCCAACAGGAAAAGGCTGGTCATGTATGCTCAGACATTGAATGAAGACTTTATTCCAGAGTGTCATTATGTGTGCAATGTTGAATGCTTAGCTGCCACTGGGAAAGGAATCGCTGCATCCATTATGAAAGAAATGTCAGAAAAGGGTGTTCCAATAGCAAAAATAATGAGTTTGGGGTCAGATGGAGCATCTGCTATGATGGGCAAGGAAAAAGGAGCAGCTGCAATGTTGAGAAGGGAAAATCCTCATATGCATAATGTTCACTGTGTTGCCCACAGGTTGGCACTGTATACCTCCCAGGCTGCAGAGAAAATAGAACCATTAAAAAAGCATCAGCAAATATTGACTGATCTTTTCTACTATTTTAAGGGAAGCAGTCAACAAGAGGCTCGACTACATGCCATACAGGAGGTTTTAGATGATCCATGTCTCATACATAAGGAGCTCCATTCAGTGAGGTGGCTGTCTTACTTTAGTGCCCTGACTGCTGTATGGAGAACTCTTGATAGCTTGCTTACTTACCTGGCTGAAGCCAGTCACAAGGATCATAAAGCTGGAGGGATTAAGAAAAAGATAGTATGTGAAAGTTTTATTTCTACAACATACATGATGATGGATGCAATGGCACCTGTAACAATTCTCAGCCAGTTCTTCCAGAAAGAAAATGTGGATGTGGCCCTTGTGAAGGTGAAAACTGATCAGTGTATTGCTGAGCTGCAGAAGGTATATAACTTTGAAACTCCATACATGCAAAAGCTCCAGGAAGACCTGAAGGACAATAAATTTAAGGAAAATCATCAGATCACAAAGAACAACTTCAGCCTGGAGAAAATCACTAAACTCTTCATTGACTCATTAGTTGAGAACATTCAATCTAGATTTCCAGCAGATGACCTACTTACAAGCTTTGGTGTTCTTGCTATGCGACCGATCAGCATGATGTCAAAAACAGAAGTGGATACATACGGAGATGAAGAGATTGACAGACTGTGTACATATTATGGAGAAGCAAAAACTGTACAATGGGAAACTAACAGAAGTATTGAGGAAAAAACTTCAGAACCTGTTATTGACTCTGTTAAGGCAAAAATAGAGTGGACTTTCCTTAAGAAAGTAGTTCTGGCTGAGAAGTACCCACTAGATGTGATGTGTAAACTGTGGCATTTAATTGACCGCCACCACAGAGAGGATTTTCCAAACCTACTCAAGTTAGCAGCACTTGCACTAACTTCAGCAGTACATACTGATGGATGTGAGCGTGGATTTTCTGCCCAGAACAGAATCCTGGTTAAAGCTAGAAACAGGCTGAATATTGAGACTCAGCACAAACTGATGGCTGTAAAACTATGTACTGTGCCATTTGACTACAAGTCAGTATTACAGGCCTGGAGATCTAAGAAAGACAGGCGAATTTATGAACTAAAGTAAAGTGAAGAAGGAGTTGATCTTGTGGTTGATAATGACTTTGTTGTAATAATTGAGTATTATAAATAAAGAAAATGTATCTCACTATGTATGCCATTTATTAGCACAATCATTGTACTCATTAGATTTGAGCGGGACTCATTGTTTGAGCACATGCGAGTCCTGGGACTCTTTGGGATGAAATTGTAGATTGATCACTGAGTGTTCACACTTTTTCAGACGTTCAAGCCAGGACATCACTTTCACCATTCAATGGATATATTTTGCATTTAAAAAATATTGCATCGATTCGTTGACTTTTTAATCATGGAAACAATCTGAATATATCTATACTTACAATTTTATTATATAGCAGACATTTGAGATTCAATTATACATGTATGTTTATTTACAAGACATGCCTGACATTCAGTTGTACTGTATGTTTACAAGATATGCCCAAGATTTATTTATACCTGCATGTTTACAAGACATACTGAGATTCAGTTACAGAGTTAGGTTTACAAGACATGCCTGAGATTCATTTTAGTTATAGTGGCATGTTTGAAATACATGTACATGCCCAAGATTTAGTTTTAATGGCATGTTTACAAGACCTGCCTGAGTTTAGTTATACTGGCATGTTTACAAGACATGCCTGAGACTCAGTTATACTGTTATATTTACAAGACATGCCTGAGACTCAGTTATACTGGCATGTTTACAAGACGTGCCTGAGACTCAGTTATACTGTTATATTTACAAGACATGCCTGAGACTCAGTTATACTGGCATGTTTACAAGACGTGCCTGAGACTCAGTTACACTGGTATGTTTACAAGACCTGCCTGAGACTCAGTTATACTGGCATGTTTACAAGACGTGCCTGAGACTCAGTTATACTGGCATGTTTACAAGACCTGCCCGAGACTCAGTTATACTGGCATGTTTACAAGACCTGCCTGAGACTCAGTTATACTGGTATATTTACAAGACCTGCCTGAGACTCAGTTATACTGGCATGTTTACAAGACGTGCCTGAGACTCAGTTACACTGGTATGTTTACAAGACCTGCCTGAGACTCAGTTATACTGGCATGTTTACAAGACCTGCCTGAGACTCAGTTACACTGGTACATTTACAAGACGTGCCTGAGACTCCGTTATACTGGCATGTTTACAAGACGTGCCCGGGATTCAGTTACCGGTATATATATTTAAAATCACTACATGAGTCAGTATAAACTTGAATTGTTCTGCAGGACATTTATTTGTCTTCTTATCTATAACTACAATTGAAAATCACTGCTATTTAATGCTGTCAACTATTTTGACATTTTGTGTGTGTGTGTGTGTGTGTGATTTGGATTTTTAACACAGCTCTAACAATTTTTCAGCCATATCGCTATGATGTCTGCAGTGTGGCAGTTTATCGCGATGTCTAGCATCATGCTGCATACATGTAGTATGATGTCCCACTCAGTCACATTATCCTGATACCAAACCGACCAGTCCTAACACTAACCTATTAATGCAGAGCACCTAGTGATGCAGCTGTTAGTACTATAATTATAAGTCTTTGGTATGACTCCACCCCAAGGAGGAAGTTCCTGATCTGAACTTCAAATGTATCCATATATATATATATATATATATATATATATATATATATATATATATATATATATATATATATATATATATATATATATATATCTCAGGAGTCAAGCCAGACCTGAAAAGTGACAGAACAGGGAGAAGTGATAGCTCAACAGGGTGAAGTGGATGCGAAGCAAGGAATGCGATATATATATATATATATATATATATATATATATATATATATATATATATAATGTGTGTTCTCTTATTTTAATTATGTCCTCTATTTCCCAGTATTCATATTTGCATCTAACATTGGATTTAAGCAATACTTTATTTTCAAGTAGAAAATTTTCTGAGTTATTTTGGCCATATGACTCTAAAAGAGAATAACAGAAATCACATTGTAGTACATTTCAAGTGAGTAACCAGATTGTGTTATTGTAAATGTAGGTTAGTAAAAATGCTTAATCAACTACCCTTAATCAATTTTTTTATTAGTTTTTTACACCATCCAAAAGTTTACAATAATGGCACTTTCAAAGTTTTCTAAACCCGTTTGAACAACCCCTGTACTATGTACATTGGGGCAAATGCACACGTGTCTTCAGATCATATTGTTCGTCCTCATTTCTTTGTTGCGTTACATTACCGTAACTATTCATACATAACATGCTAAAATGCATAAAATTACAGACATGGCTCCTTTACAGTTGGTATATTAACGAAACTCTTGTTTCCAACCGAATCAACACAGACCTGAGTGCATCTATTTTTAGAAGGAGGAGTTTTCGTAATGTAATCACTCGCTTTATATAGCTTCGTTACAACAGTCCATTGATAGGATTGCAAACTTATGGTTTATTTATTTGTCTACATACTTGTAGTAATTTTTAGGTATTGGTTAAATAGTATCTGCTTTGCTGCTTCTGTATTTTCACAAATACAAGTCAGAAAACAACTTTGACCTTACAACTCTTCTCGCGAATTCCACAACATAGCATTGTCTGACCTATATAATTGCATTTTAAAGTTAAATCTTAACATAATACCTATTCTTTGCTTTCTATGAATTGTAAAGTTTTCTGAATATATTTGCCCCACGATTTACGAAAACAGACAATCTAATAAACTGGTACTTCCTAGACATAGCGATGTCCACCATTATTTGTCTGTTACTGGTTCAATTAAGTTTCAAACTAATTTTATGACAAACAGTGTACAAGAGGCAGTTAAAATACCCAGATCACTGATTTGATCTTAAAACACAAATTGCTATTACATACTATTGTTAAATTTTCGAAACACAAGTTTGTATGTTTTTATCATCAAAGGATAACATGCGGAAATCGGGCAGTGACAGTTTCTATGACTTACTCGGGAAACGGTTAATGGTCAATCAGCTATCAAAACACATGCCTGTGAATGTGCAAGAGTTTCTTTCTCAGCGTAATTGATCTCAAAACTAGGCCTAGCTACTGATGGCTCGATGAATACATTTCGCTACAAGACAATACAAGAATTAACCTGGCTAAGGCGAGGGGGCATCTCAAAAAGTATGGTTAGTGAACATACCTCTAAAAAAATTACAGGGTGAAGTCGTTTTCGCTTTCCTAACAGAAGAAGGCAAAGTTTACATTTTTTAGGTGACTTAGTTGCCCACTTGGCCTGGTAGCATGACCCCTGCACAATGAATGTTACAATTTTCATACACATTAGACTCTGCACACAATGCATGTGGCAAACATCACTCTTCTTCCAGTCAGCCTCGTTTGATTACTGTCAGTCATATTACGTGCATGCCTGTAACCCAATGGCCATCAAATGTTCCATATTGAAAGTATAGTTGTTGTCTGTGCAATGGTCCCCCTCTTATACGGGCTCAACAATGTTGTGATAGAGTTTTGGGCTTCACACAGCTGTTGTGTTCTTCTCTTTGATGATTACAAATTGTCAAGGTTATTGGCCAAGTACAACTTTCGTGGATACATGACAAAGAGAAATTAACCTTGAACAAAACAGGGTTCCAAATGAAGACTGAAAAATCATTTTACAGTATCACCTCCTTTATAAACAATGCATTTTGTCTACTCTACAAAAGTTTTGTCTGTATCACTAAATTGCCGTAATGTAAATTAGTAGTAAATTACTGTAAATTAGCAGTAAATTAGTAGTAAATTACTGTAAATTAGCAACACAGGAATAGATCTTTAAAAAACTTTAACATGTCATCATGTAAACAGAAAATTATTACTTTCTATGAAAAAGTACAAGTTATTTGACTCGATAAAATGGGGAGAGTTCAAGAGTTCTTTCAGACAAATTTGGTATTGGAAAGATTCAATTAAACAACATTGTAAAAGATAAAAAGAATATTCTGCAGTGCTTGCAACAGTGGGAAAATGGACTTAATGGAAAAAGAATGATTCTAAGTGATGTTTGTACCATGATTTAAATGATGATTTTGAATTGTTCTGCAATGAGCATGTCAACAATATTCCACTTGCATTTGACACTTAAGAATCATTAACTATTAAAAACATATGTTACTTGAAATAAGTCTATACTTAAGACAAGAACATTTTAATAATTAATGTTACTTTTAAATGATGATATTAAATGCTTTAAACTAACATATAACTTCTTACTACATACACATACATAAACTTCTCAGAAATATAGTCCCTCTTTGGAAAGGTCACGTCTTACCAATCACTTTCCCAGTGCATAAGGGGTGATCATATAAGATGGGGACCACTGGACTGTTTATAGCATAGAAAATTCCAAAAAGATCCTGAAATACATGCTATAAAAAGACTTATTTGCCTGTCTACATTTTACCTCTTTCCTCTCTTGTTTCACCACATGTGCTTCTGTAAACATTAATTCCCCAAAGTTTATAACTTTGGGTATCGACAGTCCTTCATTGTTAATACCAGTCACTGCTATTTGCTACTTAAATAAACCTTATACGTATGCACAAATGGGACACTGATAGAATTTGCTTGTAAGTATGAAAACTACTGAAGTTATGTATTTCCATTAGTATGTGAGAAGGCACTTCCCACAAAGGAAGAGTGTAGTTCAAATAAAAGAACAACAAATTTTGACAAAATTACAAACTGATCACGTAAAGTATATGAATAGTTGCATACTGCAGGAAGTACTTCATCTTGTCACTAGCTGGTAATAGCCAAGGGAAAGAAATCTTCTGCTTTTAATACTGGCCAGGCAAGAGATATGAGAAATTTAAAGAAATCACACTTTTTTAAAGAAAGTATGTAGAAATATGATTAATTTTCATTACTGATAAATTTACAATAACTTAATGAAATATACGAGTTTTGCGGTGTTGACTCTTCTATCTTGGATGGTAGAAAATTAATACTGAATAAATTCTAAGTGTGTGTGTGTGTGTGTGTGTGTGTAGTTAAAGGAAGAATAATAATGAAAGATAAAAACACAACAAAAATAAAAAGGGCCATGAAAAGAGCACCTCCTCATGATGTGGTCTGGATACATAAAGATATGTGAAAAAAGTGAGTATTCAATTACTTTGCAGCACATTTGGTATTCCTTTATTCAAATGATATAAAACACTCTTATGCAGTACTTAGATTGAGATTCACAAACGATAACTCATTCATCACTGTGCAGGACTAGGTTATCAGCTTAAAAACATTTCTTGGATTTTAATTTTAAATTATGGGGTATTGAAGGTTAAATTAAATGATTTTTGTTCAATTGAGAAAAGAATTTCAACTGTAAAATATAATCTGAGGTGCCATGGGGTGATAGGTTGCTCGCATACACTGTATATTCCAGTGCTGTATTATTACGGGTACTGTATTATTGTGGAAAGCAGGATTTCCTGAATTAGTTTGAACACGCACCATCTATCTGTTGTTTACAGATGTAAATCTGTAGCCAGGAAGAATCTGTCTGAGCATCCTTACCTAAAAAAATGTCAACATTTTTTGTAACTCTATGCTGAAAAAAAATGAATATCACGTTTTTGAACATGCAATTCCATTGATTATCAAAACTCTTGTCAAAACTTACTATATTCGCATTTGTCAAGTTCATAAATATACTCAGTGTATCATCTGATGTTTGATGATTATAAGTCTTATATCAATGTCAACGTTCATGTCCTTACAAGGTTAAGATTGGAATTTCATTCCATTGTAGCCAAAATTGACGAAACGTTCCTTATGGTCCTCCTTATCCTACATAAATAGGAAAGCAATATTAAACTTTTTTTTAAATCAGTAACATTTTAGTAATAATAATAATAATGGATTCATTTATATATAAAGATTTGTTTGCCCATGTTGCACTTAAAATTCCAAGTTAAAAAATATTTTTTTAATTTCTACTGTTACCATGGATTTTAACTTAATTGACATAGTCTATTCAATTTAATCAATGCATCCTTTCGTTTTGTGGAAATATTCAGCGAGTGCAAGCGTCGACATTCCATCTTATTGGTATGTTGAAATTTATGTTTATTATAATACGTGCATGCTACCATACCGCGGTTGAAATTTATGTTTATTATAATACCAATACCACGATAATATAGAGTTGTTCCCCCTGGTATGGTAATCTGAATCAGCAGCGGTTTTATTTACATTTACGCGATTGGATTGACAGATTTTTTTTTTACTGGAATAGATAGAGGGAAAGTCAGAGAAATTTCACAATCTGTAACAATGCGGCAATAACAGAACGGTTTTAATATGTACCGATAACAACATTAAGTACCGCGATAATACTGGCTCTAATACCATCGCCCTTAAAATTGTGCAAATGGGTGTTTTTGACCTATAATATGACCTGATAACGGCTTTAAAATTCCTGCAGAGTACGATTCCATTAAATCATTTATTACGATGCACATACCACACAGGGAAACAAATTTTCTTGAAAAATAACCGCATGCCACACCGTTTGATGCCATTCCTCACTTCAGGTCACACTATACAAACTGTACCGAAAATGGGAGCCAGTCTGGAAACGGGTGATACTATAGAGTATATAGGTTTGACTGGCCAGGATTGGTTGATAATGAAAATTAGATTTCAGTATAAAGAATCTTTTGAGAGTTTATCCTAGTTGTAAAGAAAAAAAATAGAGACATTATTTTATTGATGGAATTTCAATCTTTTAACAGTCTTGAGTTTGGAACACTCAGTACTAAAATTAGCACCTGACTCTTTGGTGCAGAATTGAAAGCACATGTTTCAAAGTTGTGTAGGTCCAGAAACTTCCACGGCTCATATTCTCCAGGATGCATCTATACTGATTAATATAGGTTTGATCACGAGTACTTAGTAATTTAAAGTTATTGAATTTTTAATAGCATGGTGATTGCATAGGTTTACTATGGGAACTGAATTATAGTCTGACTGTGCCATCCCGTTTGTTTGTACCCCACTACCGATTTCAATAATGGAAACCTTTAATGTGATAAAAGTGCAAGAAACTTAGTCAATTCGTTCATTGATTTATAACTTCTAACCTGACTGTGAGTAGAATGGCCCTAACACCGTCATCTTCAGCGCGTTTCATGCTTAACGAAGTTTTCAATATAATAGACGGACATGCTCGAGATCCATTTCTAGTTCCTGGACAAGTCCATTTTCAGCAAAGGGGTGTGAGCACGACGACAGATGTACATATGTCGTCTGCTTCTGATATTTACAATGTCAAATAAAAGCAAAGGAAAAGCACAGGGGTTCGTTACAAATAAAATGAGGAGCCTAACCTGTAATAATGTTATATTATTACAGGTTAGGCTCCTAATTTTATTTGTAACGAACCCCTGTGAGGAAAACAATGACAAAGACAAATTTGCCTTTCACGTGGTTTTAACAAGTGGTTTAATTTCTATGTTCATGTGCGCAAAAGGATTTAATTCCAAACTCTCAACGTTATGGTAATTTATGGAATTATCAGACAGTTACTGAATAGGATGAACTACGTCATTATGTTGGCTGATGGAAATAAACTAGCCCATAGTATACGCAATATGGCGCCGTGTTAGTATGGAAAGTCCGTTAAGCTTGAAAGGTGCAGGGGATGCCAGTATTAGTGCCTTTCTGGTCTCAGTCAGGTTAGAAATTATAAAACAATGATTCAGTTGACTTAGTTCTGTGCACTTTTTATCACATTAAATGTTTTCGTTATTGAAATCGTTTGGGGGGTACAAACAAATGGGGATATATAGTCAGGCTTTAGTACTGTGAGTCCTTCATGTACAGATGCTTCCCAATAAGGTCTCTAGCAGACGATATTATGCCCATTTTACCTGGACGATGGGTAACCTGACAGTTTCTCCTATATGTGAGCACCAAAATTTACCATTTTAAACAACGCACACTGAAGCAAAGTCAACTTATAAAATCACATTTATAGATACTAACAGAAAGCTTGATCTGCCAGCTGACCACAAATATGGCGGCTGGTGACGTCATTCTGGAACTGTCAGGAATCAGATCACCATTATTAGTTCTGGTTCAGTACCCACAAATGTAGCGCCAGTCTATTTTTAGAGCATTTTTCCCTGTCTTCTTTTGGTGGTGATACAACAGTTAGATTTAGGCATTCTTGGTATGGATTTAAAGGTAATTGTTTATTCTTTAGAATATGAGCTTATGGTGTTGTTGTCTGTATGTGTTTCAGTGACAGTATACAGTGAGTAATAAGGTCTTGGTGATGATCCGGAAGTGAAATCTGTGTTCCATTGCATGTTGGTTTGTTTACTGTCCAGCCTCTCAAAGAAATGCTGGTGAACATATGACAAAAACTTAACTGTGAAGTCAACTTTGAAGGTATTTTAAATTAACATATGAATTGTATTGATTGTCACACAGTGGAAAGTTCAGTACTAACAAACAAACGTTGAGAATTCATAGTAAAATTAATTGTGTTCTGGGTCTTATCAGTTGGGTTACAACTTGGAATAATTCTTGAGAAAATGCACTTGACAACTTGGAATTCCAGATTGTTGTGCTTTCTTGAGAAATTGCATGGATAAGTCTTCTGTGCATTCAAAAAAACAGAATTTATCAAAAGGCATCTTTAGTGATTTTCACCAGCATGTGCTCTGAGTTCACAGTAAGTATAACGATAAAGAAGCTATACATAATAAAGCATAAGGATAAAGAAGCTATAAATAATAAATTTGTTTTAGCAACTATCTAAATGTAGTGATGCCTTTAAAAATGGTTTGACTTATACGAAATGACGTGAATGAGCAAATCCAGATCAGTCATCCAGTTTTAAAATTTAGCACTTGTCTAAGCAAATTACAGGTAAAACCTGTTATAACACGATGCTTGGGGTCCAGAGAATAACATTGGGATATAAGTGGAATCGTGTTAACAAATTTTTCAAAAAATTTCCCCATAGAAAATGTGTATTGAAATTTCAATGTCATCAATTTTTACTAACCTCTTGATCATATAATCTGCTAGGGATACAAATAATCAGCTTTTCCGAGAGCATGCATTTAGGATGTTAAAAAGAGAGGTCACCTTAAATTAAAAAATGGGAGCCATGCTGCCATTGCGTTATAGAGGAATCACATTATAATGAATCACGTTATAACAGGTTTACCTGCATTTTGTTTTCAAATATTTTTATTTATTAGGCACTAATCTTCATTTTGCTGCTTTATGGTATTTTTCTGTCAATATCTGCATGTCAAATATAAAAAATATATTTAATACTGTATTGCAATTTTTATTTACTCAATATTCTATTTTTATTTATTTATTTAATGATTTAATTAATTAGTTACATTTAACCATTTATATTATTTTGGATTGCATTATATTTCTAACAAGGGTGGTTCAAAGCATCTTCGATGATGTTGCCTTATCTATGCATGCCATTTGTTTAAACTGCTCCAGTGGCCTAGTGGTTACAGCATCTGCCTCAGATGCGGGAGGTAGTAGGTTCGAGCCCCAGCCAAGTCATACCAAAGACTTATAAAAATGGTACAAGCAGCTGCCA
Organism: Megalonaias nervosa; assembly: GCA_016617855.1. Taxonomy (NCBI): domain Eukaryota; kingdom Metazoa; phylum Mollusca; class Bivalvia; order Unionida; family Unionidae; genus Megalonaias; species Megalonaias nervosa. The sequence goes on along the minus strand of JAECUM010007672.1, from coordinate 48,231 downwards.
TGCTAGGTGCTCAGCATTAAGAGGTTAGTGTTGGGACTGGTCGGCCTGGTGTCAGGATAATGTGACTGGGTGGGACATCATGCTACATGTCTGCGGAATGATGCCCCAGCACTAGACATCACAATAAACTACCACACTGCAGACATCATAGCGATATGACTAAAAAAATTTTTAAAGCTACGTTAAAAATCCAAATCACACACATACACACCCATACACTGGAGTTGACTGTATCTAATCTGCATTTTACCTAGCATGGTTAACCATTTACTAACAGCTAGTCAGCTGCTTAAGTTAGCTGTAAGCATTCATTTTTTTGTGTAGGATTTTATCAAAACTCAGCCAGTCATATGCAAGATATTCTAATAAAAATGCACAGATCTCACTTATTATACAAGCGAGACCCATATCAAATTTGATTTTCCAAGTTTGAGCCAAATCAGATCTAATTTGGTCTACAGCAAGATTACACAATTTCAGTTAGAAACAGCATTATCTCATGCTTACATATAGATCTTTTTCATACTTAGACTCATCAAACATCTCAATAATATAATGCTATTTAATGCTCAGTCCAAATAATGTAGTTGCAAGACTGTTGAAAAGCTGAGCCAATCAGATGTAAGATCAACTCATTAGTATGCATAGGTCTTGTTACTCACAATAAAACTTGAATATCTTTATGATAAGCATTACCATATTAGCAAATTTGAAAATTTGATCAAGAGTGGGCCAGAAATTATAAGAATTTCCTGCAAACTGATGCTAGCTCAATTCTTTAACATATGCAGTCATGTTTATAACTAAACTCATTGGACATTTGATGTCTTCAAAGTTTAATAAAAGCTGGATCAGATATAGTTTCTAGTGTGGTAACAAGCTCAGCCAATCAGATGCAAGACCACCTAATTTATATTCACAAATCTTGCTCAATGTCAATTTATTTCAGAGATCCAGATGATACAAGTCCATATTCCAAGCGTGATGAAAATTAGACCATAAATTTGACCTTCAGATTGGTAATAATTGATGATAGAAGCCCATATTCCATGTTTGATCAGCTAAATCTGGAATATGGCATCCAGAATGGCAACAAGCGATTGCTAAAGGAAAGGACAACCAATTATGGCCAGTGCAGGCTTATATTCACCTGCCAATAAGGTCATCATGGACAATGCAGGCCATCCTCACCTGACCTTAAAAATTAAAGAAAAAAGGACAATAGGAAGGATTAAGCAAGAAATAGGCTGACAGATTAGGAAGACAGTTATGTGCATATGTATATAAACAGGTACAGTAAAAAGGTACAGGTAGCTAACTGTAAGGAAATAAAGGTGCATAAGTGAATAAATAAGAATGGAATAGAGATATTAAGGTATAGGTACAGACAGGGGGAAAGACAAGCATATACCATTAAACATAGGCCATGCAAGCCAAAATCACAAGACATCCAAATCAATATAAAATACATATATTTTATTTCTATTTGTTATCACTCTACATGATACACATGTCTGACATTATTTGTAATGACTTATTATCTGTTAAGGAAATAAACAAGACCTTAAGGATCACATTACAGTTAGCTGTAGAATTTTTCATGAACATGTACAAAACAAAATACAGTACAACATAAAAATCTCCAAACATAGTTCAAAGAAATAAAGCAAGCATAAAAATATTTTGAGCAAATACATGTAATGGGTACAAAACCAGAAGTTACTGATAAAAATACATTTTAATTAGGTCAACAGTAATTAATTTCGATTAACGTAAGAACCTAGACACAAACATAATCTAGATAACTATTGCATACTTAAAATTTATCGATTTTCTCCACATCTTTTGCATTTTTTTCTTTTGTACTCATAAAATTTTTACTTGTCTGATCTGCATATATTATTATGTTAATACATGAGTAATATTGTTATGTATATGTAATTTAATTACTTGTTTGTTAGTTTTAAAATTTTTTTTTCTTTTATTTTATTCCATTACATGTTATTGTAATGATAATTTTGTCTACTGGATTTGAGATTTTTTTTTTTTTTAGAAATTCAGTTTTTTTTTTACCTGATAAACAGCCAGTAGTAGAAACACTGTATCTATTTGCTGACCTTGATTCAGAACTTGTGTCAGTTTTGAGTAAACAACTTGTTTTAAAAAATTTTTCCCAGAGTAAGAACCATTGATTTTAGCTAAGGCCATACTAGAGTATGTGATGTTAGGCATGTAAATGTTTCTATGTTGTTCTGGTAAGATGACCATGCGACCCTCATATGGGAATCTGTTCTGCATTTTAGTTAGTCTTATAACTCAATGTTTATAAGAAGAATTAGCCAGTTGTGCTTTAAAACCATTGACATTCAAAGGTGTTTTTGTTGTGACCAGTTTGAGTTGAATTTTTATTTTTTGGAATTAGTAATTCATTTCCCTGGAAATATATGTAAGTGCTCCTTTCAGAATTCTTTGACAAAGACATTTATTGAAAATTATTCGGAATTCCAAACTGGAATATTATTCTTTGTGATTCAACAAAGAACTGTTGACACATCAGGACAAAGTTGACTATCGAAGACGTCATCGCCTTCCATCTTGAATTTCATCAGGATTCGAGCTGTGATTCACTTAAGACTTTTCATTGATAGGACTTATATTTTTTAATTCTTGGATTAATTTTGGATTTGATTCATAAACCGTAAGTCCTTTTTCTCATTTTTACCTTGTTTTTCAAGGGAAATAAATTATTTTGTTAAATTTTACAAAGCTTGTTGTCTTCACTCTTTTCTTGTTACTTTTGTATGAGCCTAGACACGTAACAATATTCATTAGCTGATAAAATTAATATTCTTGTGATACTTATCTCACCATGCAAGCTGTATGAACTCCATTAAGCGGATATACTGGTTCAACTTTCCTAATAAGCCCCTCTGTTATTTCATAAAAATAAAAGTATACAGAACTAAAATAAATTCAAGTATGCACACTCATTCAAGTATCTACAGGTACCTATCTCACATACACAACTTGCATGAACTTTCATTTGCATCTTCATCATCAATTTCAGGTTTGACTCAGTATTGTGATAGTCATGTGTGACAATTTTCATAACCATAAGAATAAGCCTTGCCTAATACTGAATCTACTGTATATCCTTGTGGGTCAGTCTCACAATTTTACAAGCAATCTCTATCACTTAACTTGATAACACATTATAAAGTCTCACTGGCATGTTCATGATGATGCATTTACCACTCAAACATTAATAAGTGACAAAAATCTCTGTAACATGTGGTTCTGCCACAATAAAAATGAGACAATTAAAATATGTACATGCTTGATTTGTTAACAGGATTCCTATCGACTCATATCTCAGCCATGATGGACTGAATCACATTCATAAGTGACTTGCTCATTTACATTTGTCATACTTGCAATGAGGCTAAATCTCATGAAGAGATTATGTTTTAATTCACTTGTGTTTCATCAATATTCAAGTGTCTCATTCCCTTTTGACTTAGATTTATCAATATCAGACTGAAATTGGATCTCATTTACAGGACTTCATTCCTGTCCATGTGCGACTTTGTCACATTCATGTATGATCAAGAAACTGTTACTCAATCTTATTCCCATCTCATCCATCTGAAAAATATCAACATATCTTTACTTCTGAACAATACTAATGCTTTTCTTTAAAATGGCCAAAAGATCACTTTTATGTCCTTCAAAAACCTTAACATTAAAAATCAGCCATATCAGAAGATAGTATATTCTTTAAAAGTATGTCATTTAAATTGGGCTAGTGACATTTTCTTTCACAAAGAACTATTCTAGATCCACAAAAGGTCACATCTCTTCTAAAATTTACACACACAATTTAATAAGTGCAGCTTTGATGGCTTGCCATTGCAGCACTCCATGCTTTTTACTACATACTGGTATTCAAACCACACCACAACCAGTACTAGCACCCAACCTTCACAGTGATGCAGTAGTAATATCTGTCGGTTAAAGGACTCAGCTTTCAGTTATGACTACTTCCATGAAGTTTGGTCAGAAAATAATGGAAAATTTCATTGTGATAGAAATTGCTGTACTTATGATCTTGAACACTCCTTCCAAGGACCAACAACCACAAAGAATCCCTGCCCTCAGGTACATGGTTAACACAAGTTAAAGACAACTACAAAAACTACCTGGCAGGATATGTAGTAACAAACTCTCCAACTGAAACTACAACTCTCCAACAGATGAATGGACAGAAAATATCAAAATATTCCCCCTTTTAATGCTAAAGCAGAGGAATACATATTATATCCATATAATTATGCTGAAATGATTTCAGATTGAACATCTGACAGATGGGTGAAGTGATGGAATGAAAATGTTCTTTGTTAACATCAATAATAAGCAAATGATATATATGAAATGCACATAAAACATATACACAAACACTTCAATCTACTGTTTATTCAGATAACATAATCTCATGATTAAACTTTATTCTCCAAAAATGTTTACAATGAATTCATTGTAGCTAAAATTCTGCTTTCTTACAAAAAGAATATTCTATGTTAATTACAGCTACCATTCATCAGAATCGCACCTCGGAACTAAAAAACCTTTTCTCCAACATAGCAGTCGAATTTCTATTGATGTCTGACACAAATTGAACATGGAGTTCTTTCAAAATATTGCCAGATTCACTTAGAGATAATGTACATCTAACAAAGAGCAAAGAACTTTCAGTTTGAGTCTGAACTTGAGTTCTGTGTCAAGTCAATGAAAAAGGATGCTGGTTTTGTAATGCCACTTCTGACTGGCTGAAAGTGAAAACTCAATCTCAAACTCTAAGTTTTATAATCATCAGACCAGTCCTGGAAATCATAAAAATCTGAGCTTGAGATTGTTTTGTCAGCCACTCAAATGGAATTTCACTTTGTATTGTCATTTTGATTGTGTGGAAACTCAATCTCCAACTGTAGGTCAGTTAAATGATTTTCAAGCCCAAAAGCACCAAAGATAATCATGGTAGCTCAGTTGGTGACTTGTAATTCAAGGGTCAAGGGTTTGATAACTTCCCAAGCTGAACTGAGTCAACTGCTTCAATGTATTCTTGGTGAAGGCACCTAGCTTACATTTCTTCGACTAGATATAGCAAATAATGTTGAAAGTGCCATTAAAACCAACAAAACCAAACTAGCAGCATCAACCCTGATTCAGCATCTACTCTTTTATAAATGTTTACATGGAAGTACATTAAAGCTAAAATTGTACATTTTCACAAAAACAGTTTATAAAGCTGTAATTCCCCCATACAGCAGTATTTGCCTTAAAATGAAGGCCATGTGCTGATTATATTTCAGCTAATATTCATGGAAGTCTGAGACAACACATTCTAAATAGAAGTGAAACACAGTAATGGAGGTCTCATTTACCATGTAATCCAGTTTACAAGCAAACAAGATTGACCCTGATCTGCTCTTGTATAGGGCACTGGAAGATCAGGGTCTGTTATTTGTTCTACTGATTAATCCAAACTGCATAGACCCAGATCTGTTAATTCTACTTTAAATTAAAAGAAAACTGTATAAACCCAGATCTTCTGTCACATAATGTGTATCAGTGTCTACTTTTTCCACATGTGATTAAAATCCAAATAGCATAAATTCAGATCTGCTGTGGCTCCAAAGATGACACACATTCTCAACATTAAGAACATATTTTAGCTGTGGTTTCCTAGATGCATACATGCGGCAGAAAAGACAGATCAGGTCAGGACACATAAAATTTCCAAAATTTGGTTTAAGAAGTTTTGTCCTAAAAAGAGGGAGTCTTTTCCATCGACCCGATTTTTAGCATCCAATGGACAATAATTAAAACTATTGAAGAAATTTTCTTAGGAGATCATTGGTCGATTATACTAGTGGCAGTCCTCACCATCGTTGATTTTGTCACCTAGGAGATCATGTACTGCTACTGGATCTAGGTTTCCTTTAGAGTCAGCCTGAATTTTCCTTAGAATGGAAAGTGTCCATTTTAGTGTCTGCATTGGAATGTGGCAATGTCAGTACAACTCAACTGAATCTACCAAGAAGTTTTAACTATTTCCTTCCAGTGTGTAGATTCAGACTGCTGGCTGACTGCCAGTACTGCTCAAGACTGGTACTGTCTGGGTCTAATGTTGTTTTAATGTCAGCAAGATTCTTCACATGAAACACAAATGCATACATTATGCCATCACACCCTATGCGACTTCAAGCCTACTTTGCAGATACTTTAATTTGTTATCTTTTCATCGCTATCACCACTCTTTAATAATGACAATTAAATCTGGAAAATGGTTAATCACTAAGTATTGTAAACGAAGACAGAAACCAAGGCCTGCCAATGGTGGGGGGGCGGGGGTAGGGGCAATTTCCCAGGGGCCCAGCAATTTTTTGAGACCCACCATAAACTTGGTTAAAAAAATTAATTTACCTTTGCAGTCAATATTAAAATTTGTTCCTTGCAAGAGTCCAAGTTATGGTAGATTACAACAGGTTTTATATGCAAACCTGTACACTGTACACAGGTTCTTATATAGAAAAAATTAAACTAGTTTTGGGGTCCATGACTGCTCTGCCCAGAGGCCCAGAATTTCTATCAATGGGCATGCAAAGACCCCATTCACCCCTTACATTATGGATTACAATGCCAGTTAGTGACATGTTCTTTAGTCTGGTTTATATTCATGTTTACAAAGGATTAAATCAAGGTCAGTGGAATTTTTATCAGTTGTTGTGATGTGATTGTTCACAGTAACGCCCAACACATATTTTGACTAAAATTTGTGGTCACTGGTTGCATTCTGCAGATGGTCACGACTGCTCTGGTGGCCTAGAGGTAGAGCATCCGCCTTGGATGAGGGAGGTCGTGGGTTCAAACCCCAGCCGAGTCATACCAAAGACTTTAAAAAATGGTCCTAACAGCTGCCTCGCTTGATGCTCAGCATTGAGAGGTTAGTGGTAGGACTGGTTGGCCTGGTGTCAGGATAATGTGACTGGGTGGGACACCATGCTACATGTCTGCGGCATGATGCCCCAGTGTTCAACATCACTATAAACTGTCACACTGCAGACATCATAGTGATATGACTGAAAAATTGTTAAAGCTACATTAAAAATCTAAATCACACAAATCACACTCACACGCAGATGGTCACTCACAACAGTGAGTTTATATAATAAATTATTATTATTATTATTACTATTATTATAAAATCAAGACTATGATTTCTTATGAACAATAACACAGTCACTATGTCAGCAGGTGTCTGTTTGCGTAAGAACTTTTTGTGTGATTTAGAACATTACTTTGACTAGATCTGAAAAATTATCTGCTGCCAGAAACAGAAGATTATCTTGGTATGTATCATTGTAACATTTAATGCAGATTCTGCAACAATGGATTTCAGTGATGGCATATTTGTTGTCCCAGTTCTTATGCTCTAATGAATGGAATTTTTGCATGATGTGATCATGTCGTTCTTGCCACCATAACATACTTTAAACTCAACTTTACTGGAAGAGCAAAATACATAGTACGGTGTCCTCTGAACTTGACAGCAAAACAATGAAATTCCCGTTTCCAAGTATCTGTGAATCTGTCAGATATTTCGGTTGCTTGAATTTTTGGTGTTTTGGCATTGGCATTGTTACTTATATGTAATTTAATTACTTGTGTGTTAGTTTTAAATTCTTTTTTATTTTTGTTTCATTACATTTTATTGTAATGATAATTTTCACGGGATTTGATATATTTTTGGGAAAATTCAATCTTCTGTTTTGACCTGATTAGAATGCAAAAGTATTACTTTATCACTATTTTTAGCTCACCATGGTTCAGAGGTTTGTAAACACTAAGTGGAAATGATTGGTTATTACCAAGGTCATGTTCGGCCCACGTGTTAGCTAAGTTGTAAACAGCCTTTCTTTTTTATTTATTTCCAGTGTGGGAATCTGATTCTTAGATAGGGCTATTCTGGCATTTTTTTTACTGTGCTGTTCAATGATTAAGTGACTACGTGACCCATCACACGGGTCAGAAATGACATTTTAGTTGGGTTTAATACTCATATCTCAGTGAAATTTAGTCAGTCGTAAAACTGTACCTTTGGGCTCAAGGTATTTGTCTTGTTGTTGCCATTTGAGTTGATTTTCGTATTTAAAATAATTTATTCACCTTGGAAAATATTCTTCTTCAACGAAATACTTGGACAAAGACATTCACTAAATTATTTGGAATTCAAAAGCCGGAATTATATTCTTGGTGACTCAATAAAAAACTGTTGACACATCAACACAAACTGGTTATAGAGGATGTCATTGCCTTCCATATTGGGACTTCATCGAGATTTGAACCTGGATTCAATTAGAACTTTTTAGTGATAGGACTTATATTTTTTAATTCTAGGATTAATTTTTGGATTATATTCACAAACCGTAAGTACTATTTCATATTTTTACCTTGTTTTCTAGGGAAATAAAATTATTTTGTTAAAATTTACAAAGCTTGTTGACTTCACTCTTTTCTTTCGTTGCTTTTGTACGAGCCTACACGTAATAGCATGCTTAGACAATGTGGAGAGAATCAAAGTAATGTTCATATTTTTATTGAGCTCTTTAGTAATCATAATCAGTCAACATCTTTAATCTTTATGGAATTACTTCTGCTCACACACAGAATAATTCTCCTTGACAAACTTCAACTTGGGTGTAAATGCTTCAATAGTGTGAACATCCTGCAGGCTCAGTGTTGCAGAATAGGCCTGATGCACTCTAAAGCATGCTCAGTGTTGCAGAATAGGCCTGATGCACTCTAATGCATGCTCAGTGATGTAGAATTGGCCTAATGCACTCTAATGCATGTTCAGTGATGTAGAATAGGCCTGATGCACTCTCCTGCATGTCATAAGAATTGACTGATTGAGGCAGGAGCTGTGGTGACTCAGTCATTAGTGTGCCAGACTTGTGAACAAACGAGTGCATTTTTTGAATCCTACAATTAGATCAGCTACAATGGTGTCTCCATGGACAGCACACTCAACTCCAACTGCCTCAGCAATATACAATTTTCGTGTGTTGCTGGATTGTAAAACTGATGGCAAGGACAATTTCTTTAAAAAGAACAAATTGGGTAGATATGCCTCATGCTTAACTTACTTCAAGGGGATGCAAACTTAGAAGTACTTACTTCTGCTGTTTAATTTTATCACATTCATCTTTTCTTAAATAAAAAAGTGAGAACTTCAGAGAATTGCATTTTGCCTGCTTCCTGTCTGGTACAGGTTTTCTTTTTAAATGTCCTTGACCTTGACTGAAAGGCAGAGAGAGAATACAAGTGTATGGATATGACAGAACATTCTTCTAATTATTATAGTTGTTGGCCATCCTGTGATTCTGGACTTGCCGAGACAGATTAAGGCCACATGAATATGGAAGGGCATGCTTAGCAATTATATAGTGCAAGTAGGAAAGCTATACCTTCCAGGGTTTGTGACTTATAACTATAACCAAACCTTTACAGATGCTGACAACAATGCCAACAGTCCTAGAATGAGTGATACTTATGTCTTGTGAAGGGCAAGAAATTTGTGATACAAGAACTGATATTGAAAAATTTAAGTAAAACCATTTAAGACCAACTGGTCATTCAAACTTCAAAATAATGAACATACTAGTCAGAGAAGAAACTGTTGATGCTGCTGCAATACCATTTTGAAGCCATGAAAATAAACTCGTACATACAAACGGACAAAATGGCAGGAAAAAGCAAGCATGCTTTGAAGCCATTTTAAAAACTATTGTATCAAATGCAAGTATAATGTCAAACAAAAATAATACATTTTGATCTAGTATACATATAAATTGTAAATGACAGGAGACAAAAAACAGTTGCTGCCATCTGAACTAAAGGGACATACTGTACCAGTCATGTACATACACAATATAAGTATAAAAAAACATGCATACAAATATACATATACTGATCCATGTAAAAAAAGAAACTTTAAATGAATTCAGCCACATAGTATACTTAATTATTTACATCTATAGAAGATTATTAAATATATGTGCAAACCATTCCCACCTCAATATACAAAAATAAAATTTAACAAAACAAAGTTATGCATTAATTAAGTGTAAAGATATACTATAAAGGGAAAATTAAAATTGAAAATAAAAAAAACCCAAGACATAATTATTTATATGTAAATAACACTTAAGACCCTCCACTGGCAGAAATTTCACAGTGGCAACATCAAATTTATCCAATAATACAAATGTATGGCATAAAATTTATATAGACAAGGGAAAAGATACTCTTGTAAAGTAGTTTTCTAATCTTTGGTAGCATCAAAGACCACGTTAAGAACAAAAGCATGCTGGTCTTTCAATAACAAGCTAAACAATCCCTCTAAATCTGAATTAAAGAATTTTCAAAGAAATTCTGAACCTGCTTTATTTTGCAGCTACTTTCTTTTGCAGTTATTATAAAGCCTGGGCATGCATGTTAACCCCCCCACCTTAAAGTGCTACTGTAACCTTGAGTCAAAGCTCAAAAGGTTTAGCAAGCATGCTGCAGAATGAATCATCTCATCTTCTTAATGATTCATTGAAACTATGAATATCAAAAACTGAGTTTGGAAAATATAAGCACCTGAAAAATCTGTAACCAAATCCTTAGTGTAAATTTTCCAGGACTGTGACTTGACTCCAACATCACATGTGAAAGAATAAATTCCCTTAGCTTTATGATGATACATTCCATGTATGATAAAATTCAATAAAGGGGATTAGGAAATCTCATCATATGAAAAATTGACACCGTAAAACAAACTTTCTGTGACCCTGACCTCAAGGTGAAAGGGGTGAATGAGCATATTAAATTAACTCTCTTGGTTTCATAATCACTCAAGCCAAATATGAGGCAAATCTATCCACTGGAATAGGTGCTAAAAGTATATCCAAACAAAAAACTGTAACTTCCAACTAACATGGGCTTGACACTTAAATCAAGACTGTTCAATTTCCTTAATCTTTTTATGCAGGTATTCAAGTTGCCAAATAAAGTGTCTCAAAATAAATGAAAGCTTTGTACTGCATTACAGCATATGTTACAATGACATTACTGGTCAATGAAAATATAAATTACTTGTTGCAACTGTAACCATCCATTCAAAGCAACTTTGACCTTCAGTCTTTAGCCCAACTTTGCATCTGATCCTTCATGTCTTCTGGGTTTTCAATAGATGTGTACCCTTGGGTTTTGATGTGTGGAATTTAAATCTGACCCATTTTTGACATACGGAAATTCTGACTTGTGCATCTTTTTGATGCATATAGATTTGGGCCGAAGAATCAATCTTAATTACCCTTGATTCGCCTCCAGCTTAGTTTCTTACTACGTGTGCACTGTTCATAACAAATTTACTGTAGGAGGCACTGATTGACATCTGTTTGACAACAGTTTACACCTTGATGGCCAATAATATTGCACCAATGGAAGATACATATGAACTGGGCGGAGCTAATGCTTAAATGCAACTGAATTAGGTTGGCTTGTTTTGAGATTATGTTTGAAGTTTATGACAGAGGAAGAAGAGACAATTATGACATTAATGGATTGCCTTTTGATCAAATATTAGCATTGGTATGTTTGAACATCAAATTATAATCAACTGGTCAGAACTGGAGGATATGGCAACTTTTTAAGTCAGTTGTCAAGGTAAGTGGACCAGTTTGAATAGTTTTATTGGCAATCACAATTTGCTTCATTTGGTGGAATGTTTAAAAAATTCGGAATCATTTATGACTTCTTTGGATTCATTTCTGATAAAATATCAGCATTTGTTTGATTGCTTTTTAAATTATAATCAGTTAGACAAAATGGGAATATATGGCTCATTGTGAAGCCAGTTTTCAGCATGGGATTGTGTTGCGTATATTTTCTTTTCTGTCTCGGTCTCAGAAACAACCTGATGGTGATGAATTTTCTGACCCTCAGACTCCACAGAAACAGAAAGATAGTGTCAGCTCTGAGGAGAAGGAGGAGAGTAAATCTCTGAAATTTGTTAGAAAATGTAAGGACAAGTGGAAATGTGTACTGATAATTCTGTGATGTACATCCTTGATATCTGAATAATATATAAACTTCACAGTTGTATGGGTATATTTTTGCATATAAAATGATTTGAGCAGTTGATAACAGAATATGTTAAGAAGTTGAAAATATAATAAAGTATAAAATAATTCTGTCTGTTTCATATACAAAATATACACACAGTAACACATAGTTAGAAAGGGAAACAATTTCACAAACATCAGATTGTATGTTTCTTACAAAATACTGTACAAGTATTTCTCATTATTCAGCATGAGACTAGAAATCTTAAACATCATTGGTTTCCATCAATAACAAGGAATAACTGCTAGGCTCATGAATGTTCAAAAGAACTGACTTTCAAGATTTTTGTTTTGACTCTTATTAGAGATTTTCATTTTGACTCATGAGATTTTGGAGTCAAGGGTCAACTGACTCTTCAGTTTTGAAATCTATTGAGAACCCTGGCCTTGGTGAAGTAATGGCAAAAGAGGAATGCAGAATGGAGACAGAGACATTTAAAACTCATTTTATCTTAAGTTTAACCAGAATAAAAATGGGCTGAAACTTGTGTTTTATGAAATTTATTGTAACATGCCAAACAAAATAATATTAATCTATTTCAGCTGAAAGATTATCCTGTTAAATCCCTACTGCAAAGATCTTGGTTCATTCTTAGTAAAATCTTGGATTTCAATAATATACCACTGGCTATACAGTACTATTTGAAGCTATAGTCTATATGTACCTTGACATAACAATGGCTACAAAACAATGAGATTAAATACATATGAAAAAAGCCAGAAAAAGTCAACATATCGAAATGAAAAAAAGCAAGAAAAAGTCAACATATCGAAATGTTACTATTATAGGTCGTCTATTAGTGAAAATCCCATGTTCATATGGAGCAGCGTTAACAAGATTTTGCACAATGCCACTGTGGTGGCCATATTTGATAACTGAGTGGCACCATCTTTTTATCACCAACTATCATGGATGGATGACAGAAAACAGGCCACCACTTAAGTTCTCATGGTGAATAACATGAAGAGTTTTTAAAAAATGCTCGGAAGACCATATATATAATCAGGGTAATCAAAGCTAACAGTCATCTATTCAACCTCACATTTCTGAGTACAGTGCTCCCCCCTCTTATACAGCCACCCCTTCTGCACCGAGAAAGTGGCGTTATAAGACGGGTGGCCTTTCCAGAGGGGGACTAAATTTTTTGTGAGAAGTAAATGTAATGTACGTAGCAAGAAAGCTACAAACTTCAAAGCATTTAATATCTTCGTTTAAAGGTAACATTAATTATTGAAAGGTTCTTCTTGTCTTAAGAATAGACTTATTTCAACTGAATATACATTAATAGTTCTTAATCTTATTCTTCACGTAAGTGTAATATGCGAGCGAGTATTGTTGTCATGCACATTGCAAAACCATTCAAAAACATTATTTAAATCTTGGTACATACATAATTCTCTTTCCATGTGCTCCATTTTCCCACTGCTGCTGCATAATCTCCTTATCAGTTACGTCGTTGTTTATTCAAAACTTTTCAGCATAAAATTGTTTTATTCGAGTCTTTTCTACATAACATTGTTCAGCAAGTCCCCTCTCCCTACCCCACCCGATGTCATCCAGTAGAATAACCGACTTTCTTCTAAAATAATGTGTCTCCATTTACGTGATGATATGTTAATGTTTGGTAATGATTTATTCAGATGTTGCTAACTTTATGCGATTTAACTATGCAGATGAAACTTTTGTAGCATGGACAAAATGCCTTCTTCATAAAAAAAGTGATAAATGTATTGTCACATGATTTTTCGGTCTTTGTCTGGTACCCTGTTTTGTTCAAGTTTAATTTCTATGTGTATGTTAATCCACAAAATCTGTTTTTAGCCTATGCTGACCATGTTATGATCTTGACAATTACGTCTGGTTGTAATCATCAGAGAAGAACTCAACAGATGTGTGAAGCCCAAAACTCTATCATAACACTGTTGAGCCCATTTCCTGTAAACATCGGCTTTTATAGATAATGATATAATATTAATCTTAGTGTTACATGAACTTCAGTCATCACTTCTTTTAGTAATGGAAACCTGACAATGGGAGACATGGTAGAGATAATCTGATTACTTACCTTACATCATGATATGAATTAATTATTGGTTCTGGACACATTTGAAATAAAAAGTGGCCGCTTGTGAGGGGAACAGTTTACATTTTTGCACTAATATGCATGCCAATGGTCACGTTAGAGGGGTGGCCATTCTTGAGGAGTACTTTTGAACACAAACTTGTCAGTGCCAAGGGATTCTGGCTGTAAGAAGCAGGTGGCAGCTGATCAGTGGGGCCGTTCAAGAGGAGGATGGTCAAAATAAATGTTAATTTACATGCCAGAATGAACTTATTTTTTCATCTGCTTAAAAATAAATGGACTCGTGTCCAGAACTTTTGAACAATACTGGTAGTGTTTAAAAAATCTGGAAATATGGTTTCTATAAAACTGAAGTATCCAGATATTTTTGGATTAATGATGATCATCTGATTTAGTAATAACCTTTCATTACAGGAAATTTCATATATTCAACAAAAAACTGGAAACTATTTTCTAAACTTTTCAGGAAAATTATAAGATTTTTAAACCAAATTTGCCTGAACTGATAATTTATTCTATTTTTAGGGCATAGGCACAGAGGGATCACAGGACAAATGTTCATATAAAAATAGATTAGTTTAAATTTTCTTTATTGTTTGTTCTGATGTATTTTAGTAACTCTCTTCCTCTCTTTGAAACTAGACAACAGGTTATTCCAACACAAAGTATAAAAACTACTATTGTCATATGGATTCCATTAAGGTAGTGTCTGGCTGGCAATTCTATCACCTGGTTGTATTTTTCCTCAAACGACTCTGATGGAGCTACCTGTAAGTATAGAATAACAAGGCAAAATTAACTACAGCTAAATAATGGCTGTATTTCTCTGAGTATGTTAGTAACTATGCCCCACCTCCATCATTTAATTATTTTTAACTTCTAGCAGACACATGGAATCCTTCAAATTTTACTCACTCGTTTTTCTAACCCAAGGATTAAAAAAAATCTGAAAGCATTCAAAATGTTTTGTAATTTCGCTGCAAAGAGTCAAAAAGAATAATTTGTCTGTTCTAGTTCCCATGACATGCAAAACACCATTTAATTCCAACAATCATTCAAACAAGAATATCATGAACAGGACATTATACACACAACCTCTAAAGGCTCTAGTAGGGTCTGGTTTGACTCGGGAGATTATTGACCAATGGATCTCGATGACCTTAACCTTTTTTGCTAAGATATGGGGTCTTGAACTCAAGTTACTGTGCAGGAACCATTAGTTTGTTATTAGACTTACCATCACCATGAAGATGTACAAAATGTACTCATTTCATCCATTTATAATTTCTAACCCAACTGTCATCAATTGGCCCCTAACATCTTCATCTTCTTTGCATTTCAAACCAAACTGAAGTTTTCAATGTAATCAAACAGCCTGTTCAATGACATTTTCTGAATGCTGGTAGTTCATTTCAGTGAAGGGGTGGATATGAGGCCTACACCTACAGAGAAGGTAACACTTTGTCATCTGCATCCTATGAATGCAAGGTCTAATTCTAATATGTCCAAAACATTGAGAAAAAAAAAATGTGGTTTGGGAGAAATACACACTTACATCTCAAAGTTACAGAAATTTACAGAATTATCCAGAGCTTACAAAACACTATGAACTACATCACTATTGCTGTCTGAACAACACATACGCACCTGTGTAAATATGAATGCGGTGTTAGTGCTCAAGTTCTTTTAGGTTTGAATTGAAAGAACGTGACATTGTTAGGGCCCACTTGGTGGTAATCAATTTAGAAATTATAAATGAATGAATGATTGATCAAGTTTTGTGCATTTATTATATCCTTGATGCTTTTCATTTTAAAAAATGGTGGGGTACAAGCTGCTGGGAGTGTATGATGAAACTACAGCCAGATTAGAAGATAGATTGTTAGTACACTGAAGAATGAATTTATCACTGATAAAGTGGTAGTTTATTAATAAGTTAAAAGCTCCCCAAGTTTGAGTTTCTAATTGTGTATTGGACCAAGAACTTGAAGGCAAGGTTTATGAGCTGATCCAAATACAATCAAGTGATAGTCAAACTGTATAACAGAGTCTGTGTTTGCCATGACTCATATTAAATCAAGGACTAAGCACACTTGACCCTGTGGTAGCTAATATGTAAAAACTAGTCAGATTTTAATGGTTGAAAACAAGTTCCTATAATTTGGTCTCTTACACAACAGGGTAAGAGGGTTTGGGTCATCTTGTATTTTATGGAATTGGCAGAAGTACATACAGGTTGCTTTTATTTTGAAACTTGAACTCGTTTTCTTATAACCATTCCAGAACTGGAAGTATATCTGTATATGACATTCAATAGCATGCACACTTTTTGACCTATAGAAGATAAAAAAAAGGTCAGCAGCATTTAAAGAGCAGTCATTTCCCATTGTTAGGCATTTGACTATTGTTAATTTGGATGTTGAAAAGAATGACTGGCTATATTCTACCCTGAGAACACTTATATTCTGAGATTATCTTCAGTTAAAGTGGTACCCATGTTAACTCTAACTTTCTATCTTTCAAAATTGTGGATGTAAAAATAGCCAGACAGCCCCTTAGATATAGCTTGAAAAGATCATTCACAAAACTGCACTTCCATTTTGGTGCCATAAGCTTTTGACAAGTCAAAGAAAATGGCTACTACATATTTTTTCTGTATTAAATCATCTTACAACTCTCTACAGCCTGACTAGGTCAGTTGTGCTTCCATGGTACTGCGATCCACATTAAAGTGTAATGGTATTGTCAGTTACCATTCCTTCCATGGTTTTGCAAAAAGAGTTTGTTAGTGCTATGAAACAATAGCTGGTGTACAAAGTATGGTCCTTGTCAGGTTTGGGTACAACTATCATTGTTGCTTCTTACCATGACAATGAGAAGCTGCTAGTTTTGCAAATATTAAAAATATTAAGTAGTGTATTGAGGGCTGTCCCAAGTAAGTGTTTCAAATATCTATGTAATCATAAGCTTTTGTGACTTTAACCTTTAAAAAAGCATTTTCTTTCAGGTCTTTGATATGGCACAAAGTTTCAGAATACCTTTTTGGCAAGAATATTTGCAGAATGTTTCAGCAAATCTGTTTGAAATTCTGGTAGTGTAGTTAGCAATTTATTAGATTTCTTCAAATGACTGCAGCAGCTGGCTTTATTTTTGCAATGATTTACTGGTGCTTGGACCACTGGGGCCAGTGGTTTGCTGCTTTTTGTTGTGGGCTAAATCTAACCAGTTTTGGTCTTCTAAAGTTTGGTTTCTTATTTGTCTCACTGTCACATTGATTAAAATGCCTTCTCTGCTTTACACTCTACTTGGGTAGTTCTTACACTGGTCTGAGTGGTGTCAAGATTATAAACTGTGGCTAATTAATGTCTGCTTAGGTGCAGACAGAATTTGTGGAATGTTACTTTTCCACCTTAGCTATATTGACGTAGAATTTGCTAGCAGTGCTTAGTGGAATCGTGGCTTCCATAAATTGTGTAGCCTCAGGGAAACTTCATGCCCTTCTCCTGCTTACAGGTTGGATCTCCTTCTCAAGTTTCCACTTAGGGCAGCCACTGAATACAAGTATGAAAAGAACAATCAATACATAAGATTTTCTATGGCATAATAGTCTATCATGGTCCTCCTGTTCACACCTTGGGCAGACTGGTTTTCTTTGCTGCCATCATTATAGTGGCCATGCTTCTGACAGTTTAAGCACCACAAGGGATTTGGGATGAAAGGCTCCACTCAAAACATTCACATATCAAGCCTTGATCCATACAGGCAAAATGGCACAAATGTATACAAGTGTTTGCAGCACTCAATTTGCCATTAGGTAAATATGGACTTGTTTCATTACCTTATAAATGTATAGATAATGAAACTGAATCTGTCATTAACATAGCCTCTGAAGCATGTTGCATCTATGGTAGCTAATTGGTTAGACTGGGCCCTTCTGATGACTCACCTACTAAAAGCTGAGACCAAAGTGCGTATTGCATCAATGGCAACAAACCGAACTTTTCTCAGTTGAACAACCAGAATCCGCTCTTTTACCAACATGGGATCTTTCACCTCTGACAACATGCAGGATGGTTCACTGGGCCTATTCTATGTCCTTGAGCCTGGGAAGGAGAAGGGGTAAGAGAAGGGTGTTTTCTAATACGCATGTGATACAGTGGCTTTTCATAAATTGATCTTTCCAAAAAATTTGAAGAATTTAAATAGTAAGAAAGTTAAGCAATACCACACCTTCAATTTCATCCATTTCTGTTACTTGCTATCTTGAAAGTTGGTGTAAAATTTCCATCAGCTCGGGACAGAATCCTCATAAAATGCAAAATATTTTTCAATTTCCAGTTCCAAACAATATATTGCAGGTATTTCTTTTAAACCAAACAAAAACAAACAATAATACTTTTCAAATTTTAATTTTTAAAAAATAACTTGGGCACATGCTGTTTCTTTCAGAATATGCACATGCTGTGCTTGCACTCAGGTTTTATCTAATTTGAATTCACTTTTTATTTGTGAATAATTATTCTTATGGATTTTATTGATACTACAAAGCATGATTTTGAATACTGGAGCTGACTGCATTGAAGAAGAGGCAGCTGGTCATGTGCCTGGTTCACATATGGAATGATGACATTATCCACACAAAAGTCATAGATTCTTCATTACTCCAGTGTCTATCTGAGTTGCATCCAAATGGTCAGGGAAACTACATCCCTAGGCAGACATCTGTCAGTCTTCCCTGAATAAATGAGCTGTGTAGGCAAGTGAGTACCGGATTTTGTTCTAGTGCATTGCACCTGGCATATGGTGGCACCCTGTCTGATCCAAATTTATCACAAGACAGTCTGGAATATTGTGTCTGCTATAATTTTAATGTTCTCCACAACTATCTTTTATATAAATGTCATTAAACTCGCTGGGCAGCTGTTTAATGCTTTTTGTACCTTTCTGCATTAACAAATCCCATATGATGACGTAGCGACCTTGGCTAATACCTGGTGATGCTGATGTGTCCACCATAATGTGCCAGCTGACTGTGAACTTGCTTGATGATCAGTCTCCCCAGCCATTACAATCCTAATATTCATCACTCCCCTATTTATTCTGACCTTCTTCATCAAATCTTGCACCTCTGTGTCAAACATCAAAAGGTTGCCACTTGGTGATTTGAGCAGATTTTAAAGTTCTTGCCAATTTTTCTTTTTCAACTTGATGTATTGGTCTCTCATACTCTGTACATTGGACTCACTTACAATTTAGTTGACTGATCTTACAAATCAGATTTGTAGGCAGGATTGGAAACAACATAATCAATCAAGAATCTGGCTTATCTTGCCTGGTTTTCCTTGCTGTAACTGTTATACTCTCTTTCTTTCTTTTCTGAGATGGTGACTGAAGTGGGGTTTTAATGTGTCAGCTGCCTGGTAAGAAAGCTCCTGCACCATGCTCACAGCTTCTAACAAGCTAGGAAGTGAGGGGATCTACTGGAAGCTGAATTTTACCACTTAAGCCATTGTGTTGGCACCATGATCATCAGAAAGTAGTGATGGTGCAACTTTATGGACAATGGTTTAAGTAACAGATCACATTGATGTACTTTATTAACTGCTTGCCTTAGTGTTGTTGGATGCATTGGCTTCCATTGATATTGAGTACTCACATGAAAACACAGTGCAGGTGTAAGTGATTGATCTTAACAGTTGTTTGATTTGTGCTCATACAGGTGGTAGTATTGTTTTAGTGTTCTTGGCTGTGTCGGCTTCCAATAATGTTATGAATTTGGATACAAACACAGTGTAAGTATTGATCTTCTCAGGTCTATGATTTGTGCTCTTACATGTTGTAGTATTGTTTTATCCATTCAAGTGATTGCCATTGCAGTTTTTTTTCTTTTGTATCCATTATTTTACACATTTCAAGAGGTTAAATCATAAAATTAATAACTACCCATATGCATATGCAACAGGCATGAAAATAAATGATATTATGGTATTCATATTTCCAATGACACTACAAGAAGTTTTATCACATTGAGTACATAACATTCATGTGATTCTAAAGTTAAAATACTGAATCCTTCAAAACCAGTTAGACCTTTCTTACATTTTATATTGTAATTATTATATATCTATATGATCCCCCTCTGGAAAGGCACCTGCTAAAGAAAGTGGTGGCCTTACAAGAGGGGTAGTGTGGTATCCTGACCTCCCTTGATGCTCCACACAAGTGGTGAGGCAAACCCCCAATGAATGGCTGATACCAGTGGAGAAATTCAAGCTGGCAGAAAGTAATACAAAAATGTGCTGGCAATAGAGAAATAGTAATAAATTTATTTCCAGATGTGTTGCCACTGGCTTTATCACTGTATTAGTCATAATTATGTCAATTAAAGATGTATCGTTTGTTTGAAATCACTATGCAGCACTGTTATTTAAGCCATTATGCGTGAGTTGGGGGATGGGGAGCATGAGATTGCAAAATCATATGGCTGTGATTTTGTGTTTGTGCATGTTAAAGAGAGATGCTTTATCTGAATGACAGTTTGATCGATTGTGTTTTACCGTTATCTTACATCAAGTTTCAACATTTTATAATTAACCAATTTTCATGTCATTGAGCATACTTTGAATTTAAAATGCATAAATGGAACAGATAACGAGGTTAGGTGGTTGGTAATATGACATATCTATTTATACAATGCAATTTCTGGGGAAGAATGCTTGGTTAGAATCTTTGCTGACAATAATTAACAAGTATATATGCAATAAAAAAAGGAATAATAATGCTTTAAAACATCCATGAACTGTTAAGCTTGAAAAACTTATTTCCTATATGACATGCCCTGAAGAGATAGATCATTAAAAAAATTCAGAACACATATTCAATTGGTAGTGACATGGTTTATCTGAGTTATATTTTGGTAATGTATGTGTATATTTGTTCATACTTCTTGCACGATATCTTTGTTTATATAGGTAAATTGTCACAACTGCAAAATTGTGCAATGATTCATTTAATTTGCTTTTGATAACCTTGAACTTGAAAACTCGATATCACTATGATGAAAAAATACTCCATTTGGCATGAATAATGCATTGATCGCCATCAGCTTTTTCTGTACATATATTAAGCAGTAGTGCCATAAAGATGGATTACATATTTTAACAACCAGCAATATCCAAGCCAGTCAACTGAGCATTAGACACTTATTATGCATCTTTGAAAATTCTGAGCTTCCTCAGTAGTATTGTGATTCATACTGTTGCACTTTAAGTAGCAGTTCTAATTGGTAAAAGACAACCCTAAGATTCCTGCATATCTGACCAGTGATAATCAAATTAAAAGTAAACAGAATGATAAACTGTTAATATTACTTTACATCAAGCAACATCTATCCTTAAGTCAAAATATCATCAACACCTAACTAAATTAAGAAGGAAAATAATATTAAGTTCCAATAT
Organism: Megalonaias nervosa; assembly: GCA_016617855.1. NCBI lineage: Eukaryota > Metazoa > Mollusca > Bivalvia > Unionida > Unionidae > Megalonaias > Megalonaias nervosa. Next base: position 26,460 of record JAECUM010007672.1, on the reverse strand, counting down.
AATTTATGTTTTAAAACAATTCCCTTAAGATCATCAATGCTTAACAGCAAATAGGTAAACCTAGCATCTACCTTACAGAAGAGAACATTTTTGTAATGTTAACGATGCTCAGTTAATAGCTACATAAATCTAATAATTTCTGCGTCAAAATGAGTCAGTGATCTCAGATTTAGACCTATTCTCTGCGCAAGTATTTCATGTAGTACTAATAATAACACTTGACCTATCCAGATTTTCAGTCATGGCTATCATGTTGCAATTAGCAAACTTTTATTTCTCTAAATGAGATAGATAGAAATGGTAAAACTGTAGGGCTCCAAAATGTATTGCTTAAACAGGTGTCTCCTGAATTACAAACCTAATCACATCAAACCTGAAACCATTATCTGTTTCATTAATACATTTTAAAATACAAGTTTGCTGCATGACAGGAAATTCAAAAATGTTGAAACCTAATGTAACCTAAAAGTAAACCACAACTGATAAAACATTCCTTTAAATATACCATCTCGGACACAATAAAAGGGCAACCATGCACAATCTATCACCACACCCACCCACCCAACTCAAACATAATGGTTAAAAAAGATGACTGCATAGTGACACTTTAAATAAACACTAAATACTTCTTTATTTGACATAGTTTTGACTAATACTACAAAAAATCTGGTAGCAAAACAGCTGGAAATAACATTTAATGTTGTTTCTTATTGCCAATGCATTTTTTGTATTACTTCTGCCACCTTGAACTTCTCCACCGGTATCAGCCATTCAACGGTGCATGATTGGCCTCGTGTGTGGAGAATCATGGGAGGCCAGGGTACCAGGCTAACAAGAGGGATACCACAGTACTTACTTTGGCTGACAATTCCCAGAGTGCTTTTCTCTGCTGTAACAGTTTTAAACACTTGGTGCTCAAATCTGCTGGACGATGTTTTTCAACTGAAAGAAGGCAAGTCATTTCTGGAAATAGAAAAAAACCCAAAACAATATACTTATGGGTGAAATCAAATGTACGCCTCAATATTTATCATTCATAGTATATCTGCCTAACTACTGAAATACATTTTGAACAACAGACACTGTAAAACTAAATAGTTGTTCACAGGTTAACAACAGCAACTACAACAGTAACATAAAAAATCTACCCCACTTTGAAGTTAAATAACAATTCAAGATATTTTAAACTCATTCCGAAATCTTTTGGGCTGAAAAATCCAATCAGAATTATATAGCTAATGGGCTGCATAAAAATAAATCCTTCCATGACCCTGCGCATGTGCATTATTTTTTTACGAAATAGCCCTTATCAAATTATGACATCTGTCTCATACTGCTCTCCATCATCCACAACACACTTCATTTTAACATGATTCCAGATATAACATGGTACCGCTACAAACCCAATAACCAAAGTTCAACCACTGCATCTGAAATGGCCTATTAAATGAATATGTGCTGAATGAAAGCGTAGTGCATATCTTTATTTTCCGTTTAAAACATCATTTGAAAAAGTGCAATCACTCTTGCTATACTGCTGCTTGATATGGGTTCAGTACATTATGCTGTTTTAGCAAAATCATGGTTCATTACACAGTGCAATAATCTGTTATGAACCTCAACTATTGCCTAATAATGAGAGTGGGCTGCATGAAAAATTAACTTCTTAGAAAAAGTATCATCATTTTAAACATTTTCGAATTGTCAAATGATGGAATAAAATGAAATCAATAAGTTGTCCTACTTAGCAAGTATGTTCAAAGCAATTAGGTTAATTAGGATTGCTCTTGAGGGAATAATGTACCTGTTTTCACAAGGAAATAGGACCAAACTGCTCATTTGTATCCCAAACAAGATTTATCAAATGGCAAAGATGTCTCACTTTCCCATTTATCCACAACACAACAACAGACATATGTCTAGGTTTTTTTTCTCCATTTTTAAGACTACTACATGCTAATATCTATGCCTTTGAAAATATTTATTGTAAGACATTGCCAAATGTCAAGTTAAAACTAAAACATTGAGGAACACAAATCTAAAAAGTAGCAGCCAATGTATATCAAAGCAAATAACTAAATAAATATCAAACTTAAGTGATATTTCTTGCACAAAAGTTTTTTCTGAATATACAATGCTCTATTTCCCCAACTTTTCCTACATTAATTTTCACATTCTGACTTCTACTTACGTCTGCCTTCTCCAGCTTGCACATCTCCACAGAAGCGGATGATATCATTTTGGCATGTGGAATGCAGTACAGGGTCTATATTCACATCTATTTTAACTTCTACAGAAAGTCGTAACACCTCCTGAATAAATTAGAATACATAATATAGTGATCATGAAAAAATGAAGTTAATCACCTGTGACAAAGATGCCATGTGTGAGTACACGATACATTGGAATTTTTTTTTTTTTTAAATATAACAACTCAGGAGGGAAAACAAAAATTTTATGAGAAGAAAAAAGATGAACAAAAAATGAGCTGTCTTAGCAGATATTAACATGAGGAAAATCTGTTATTAGAAAGGAAAGAAAATGAGAATGTCACTGTTCTAGATGTAATGGAATAAATTAGATTCTTATCATTTCTGGTTGTGTTTTGTGTCACAGCAATACAAGTAGGTTATTTAGTGTCAAGGTAACTGCAGTAAAGTGCTTTAGATTTGTGTAAAATTATACAGAAAACTCAAAGGGACACTCTTCTGGCTGAAAAGACTTTCCAGGAATTCATGACAAGTCAATTTCTTCTTGTCAAATGCTGAGTACTGAAACTATATTTACCAAATTTGAGCGAGATACTAACGAGAATGATCACATGGTGGGGTGATTGGGAGGGGTTTTAAGTAATGAGATTTGGTAAGTATTCTCTCAGTGAAATCCTAGTCCTGCTGGAAAGACTCACCACAAGTTTGATGATTCTGCTTACACGAACATAAGGAAGTCACACTAAATTCCGGTAAGTTAAAATTCCATGTCCAGATGGACAAAATTCTGGAATGGATGCAGGTCTTACTTTTCCCAGTTCCCTAGAAAGCCTGGATGTTCTAAAAGAGAGATCGTTCCTGTCTTGGGGTATAATAGAACTTACCATATGTTTCTGGAGAACGTCGTCCAGGTTTTACGCCATCATTACAGATGATGTCGATTGGAACAGGGTGACGATGTAATCCATAATCCTGATAAAAGCCCAAGGGTTCATGTTGAGGCCAAAGGGAGAACTTTGAAATAATCAACTGTGTTGCAGTAAGAAAAAACAGAAAATGTGACACAAAGTGGATAGGGATGTGTAAATATGCATTGGTCAGATTGAGACTTGACTGCATACTCGTCCCATCAAACGGAGAGGCACATTGATCATGCCATTTCCATTTGAATTTGCTGAGGTGACTCCAGTCAATGATGGGTCTCAACTAACTGTTTGCTGTCCAAAAAAGAAACAGCCTGGAATAAAGCCCCAGGGATTGTGGTCTTTGTGCAAGCACCACCATCTTTTGATCAGCCACCATATCTCCTGTTGAAGAAGACATCCTTCTACCTGTCTGACAGTGCAACTGAAAAGAGGGAGGAGGAGAGGGGAGGGGATTGTGGATGAACAAAACCTGCAGCCCCTCTGAATGACCTGGATTACCCCCCCCCCTTCCCTGTTCTGAGAGAATGCTGGAGAAGGTGAGGTGTAGCAAGATTTTCATGACGGCTATCATGTCAGTCATATTGGATGACTGAGGGGAACCATTATCATTTACCATTATCATTTAGGACCAACCAGATATCACGAAAACCCTTCTTGATATGACCATCCATTTAGAAGTAACAAGCAACAAGATTTTCAAAATGGCTGCCATGGAAGCCGTATTTGATTACTGAGGAGCAACATTTTCATTCAGGCCCAACTAGACCTTGGGATGCATGCTGTTGTTGTATTTTTTTTTTAGTTTAATGCCATTTCTCAGTGCAAGATATTCTATGCAAGGCGGCCAGTATAACTGGTGGAGTAAGAACCAGGGAAAATCCTAGTAAGAACCATCAACCCACAGGGAGCTAATTGTCGCTTTCTCAGATACCAACATAGGCTCAGTCTGAGACTCAAACCCATGGACAGAGCTGAGATGGCAGTGATCGGTAAAGGTGAACACTTAAGACCACTTAGCCAACCAGGGTCCCCTTGGATGAATGTGTTTGTAAAGTTTTGCAGCAATCCTCTCTACTTTTGGAGAAGTAGTGATAACAAACTTGTGCTGAGGGATGAAAACACTACTGGATGAAAGGCCATCATGTAAGATATTTAGGTCTATGACCATTAGAGCTATAAATTAAACAAAAAATCTTCTAAAATTTCATTCTCAAAGCTGTTCCTAATATCGTGAATGATCAAGGTAAAAATAGTTTCAAAGTACTTGTTGGAGCATTACAATCCAGTTATTAAGTACATATTGAAACAGGTTATCAAGCACATTCACTTTCAAGTCCTATTTCTTTGTTCAGTATTTTCCTGCTGCAAATCTACTCTCTTCATTTTGCAAATGGACTTGAATATACAACAGGATAAACAATATGAATTCTCCATTAAAATATTTATGAAAAGGATGAAAGGTTCTGAGACTTTTATTTTGGGAATTTAACTTTTAGTTTCATAATTTGGCCTGTTTATACTTCAATAAATCTGACATATGTAGTTTTTACTTTTGTTTGGATTTGGATTTTTAATATAGTTTTAAAAATTTTTCAGTCATACCGCTACAATGTCTGCAGTGTGGCAGTTTATAGTGATGTCTAGCACTGGGGCATCATGCTGCAGACATGTAGCATGATGTCCCATCCAGTCACATTATCCTGACACCAGGCGGACCAGTCCTAACGCTAACCTCTTAATGCTGAGCGCCAAGAGAGGCAGCTGTTAGTACCATTTTTATAAGTCTTTGGTACGATTCTGCAGGGGATCGAACCCACGATCTCCTGCATCCGAGACGGATGCTCTAACCACTAGACCACCAAAGAAGTCTTTTACTTTTGTAATTGTGCGTAAATCAAAATTTTTCCACACATGAGAGGCTATACATGGCAGCCAGTATATTTTATGGAAAAAAAAGTTGAGAACATCGGAAGAACCACCAATGGGCAAACTTTCTCACATTCTGATGTTGGCTGAACTAAAAATTCAAACCCACCTGGACAGGTGAGATGTTAGTGATCTGTAAAGGCAAGTGCCTTGGACCATTCAGCCACCCAGGGCCACAGTGAATCAAATACACGAAAAACAGTGATCAACACAAAATATAAACTCACCTGGAAGCATCGGGAGCTCTGATTTAATTTTTTGTCATAAAGTTTTTTCTTCAGACATTCCTCAATCTGTCCCCCATCGTCTCCGTGTGTTTCCAGGTTCTCAAGCTCCACAAGACAATACATTTGGATCTGAAAAGATACAAACAGAGGATCTTCCACGAGTGTTTGTTAGATCTGAAATCATACACAAGAGGTCTGTACATGTACAAGAGTGTCCATTAGTTCTGAAATCATAAACAAGAGGTCTGTACATGCACATGAGTGTTCATTAGATCTGAAATCATACACAATAAGTCTGTGTACAAGAGTGTTCACTGGATCTGAAATCATATAAAACAGAAGATCTTACAAGTACACAAGTGTTCATTTGATTTGAAATCATACACAAGGGATCTCACATGTTCATTGGAGGTGAAATCAAGCACAAGAGGATCGAACATTGGTGTTCACTAGATGTGAAATCCTACAAACAGATGAGCATGAGTGTTCACTGGCTATGAAATCATACACACTGAGAAAAGCAATGAGTATTTAACCTGAGTGTTCACTGGACATGAAATAATACATACACAGATCTGGGTGTTTATTAAATCTGAAATCATACACAAAATTTGATCTAAATTAAGTGTTCTTTAGATCTGAAATCAAACGGAGGATATCTACATCCAAAAGACCTAAAATGATACACACAAAGGATCTTACACACGTTCACTACATCCTAGCAACCAAAGACAATTTTGACAGAGCATGCACTAAACAAGAGTTCCTCAAAGGGACTGATGCTCTTTTGTCCATAAAGAATTCCCAGGAATTTATGATGAGACTGTCTCTTTCATTTAACAAATGAGTGTTGAAACCATCTCTAATGTTCTAAAGTGACAAGAAGCAACAGACATACTGGATGTATGATCATAATAATTAATATAGGACAAACTGGACACCATTTGAAGACTATAGCGAAAACCACAAGTTGATATGATCATCCATTCAGGTGAATCAGAGACAAGATTTTCAATATGCTCATTGTGGCAGCCATACTTGAGATCAGATCAGCACCATTTTGATACAGATCAACTGGAATATCATATTTACCATAGTTTTTGCTGAACATCACATGTCAATATGGTTTTCCATTTAGGTGGTGTATATGTAACCAAATTTTCTAGCTGGCTCCCATTGTGGCTATACTAGACATCAGATAGGTGCCAATTTGTCTTCTGGCAAAAACCAAACACTAATACTTTCCATTCAGGACAAGTAATAAGACTTTTGAAGATGGCTGCTGTGATGACCATATCTGACATCTGATCAGCATCATATTCATTTTAGACCAACTAGACATCATACGAAAAAAAACCACCTTTTAGTGAAAACTCCAGGTCCAGACAACAGCATTTTCAATTGGGACCAACTAGACATCATAAGAGGCGGTCCTGGCATAGACTGTGCAACTCTCCAGGGATGGTTGCCTCTCTCCGCAGGTAAGTGTGAATAGTGTGCAGATTTCCTACCATGGCCCATCTGGCCACCTCATCATGAGGAAGATGGACATCAAAGAGGTTTAAAATGGGTCTGAGAGTTCTGTTGGTTCCATAACTTAAGCGTTTGGGAGGTGATTCTTTGTTGGTTTAGCTGAGGTCAGTACTGCAGCTAGGGATCAGTACTGCTGATCCTTGAAGTCTTGCGAGGCCACAGTAGGGATTAGCCCTCTGGCAGATAAACATAACAGATGGATAAAAATCAGATGAATGGGCAGATAGACAGAAATGGATTGACAGGGAGTGAGTGAGAATGGACAGACAAAGAGATGAATAGAGAATAATTGGCAAAAAGTTATCAGATGGACAGGCAACTAGTGAATGAAAGGAAATGATGGGTAGACAAACTTATGGACAAATAAAAGGATGGAAGGACATTCAGAAATGGGTTAACTAATAAATGGATGGGCCCATACACAGGCAGACAGATGACTGGATTGACAGTGTAAATGGGCAAATGTACAGACAAGTGAACAGAGTTTTGGACAGGTATTAATGCTGTTCAACGAATAATTGGACAGAAGCATAGATGGAGTTTCTAATAATTTTATAGTATTCGTTCAAATAAATGGCTGATTAAAGCATCTATCAGACAACAATACTCGAACTGGATGAAAAAAAAGTAACTAATTCTGAGCCCATTTGTTAATTTAAAAATAAGGAAGTGCTGATCATGTCCAACAGCAAGTTGGCTCTTTCATGTAACTGCCCCCCTCCCTCCATCTCGCATTAACACTGGACTAGTTTTTTGCGGTATCAACGTAGTTCTTACCAATTCTTTTTTTTTTAAAAACTATAAGAAGAGCAAAATATATTCCTAGTGTTGCAGTGCTTATCTGTATGAATTTTTGTGTCTATGCCATATGTTATTTTAACCCAGGTTTAAAAATGCTGGGGGGGGGGGGAAATGAGAAACACTAATCATTGCCCTTACACACCCAGAACAAATATGAACTCTTATATTATATACATATATTTGTTGAACTGCAACTGTAGCTTAAAAGAAGTCATGTTTATTTCCAAAGATAAGTTTTCTAGAATAATGAGTTCAACTCAGATCACATTGTTTTGAGCTGTTTACTACAATGTTTTACTCCACTTTATCCAATTAATATGTATTTAGAACATATCTCTTGGTAGATTGCTCTTAACTGCAGGTCTACTCATTAAAACTACACCTCTATTTTACCTTACTTAAATTCTCTACAGGAATTTTGCAATCTATTTCCAGTAAGATCACAACTCAACATATTGACGTCATTTTCATAAAAAATATAAATTACAAGGAGAACTTAACATGTACATTTCATGCCATCACACAAGTATACTATGACTACTGGAGCAGAAGACAAGGCTTATCCGACTGATTTCTTGGGTAAAATCCATGATTCCTTTAAAACAGAAATACTTAAAAACAGAAATACTTTAATGAAATCAATGTTTACACACAATTTAAAATTATTCTTCAAAGTTTGATTTCAACTTTACAAATCTCTGCTTAAGTAGCATATGAATGATCAAGCATAAAACATAGAGACCTCTAAACCTAATTTAATAATACCATATATACTTGTGTATACGCCCATTCACATATAAGCCGAACCCACCAACCTGAACAGGTAACATTAAAAAGTGCATGACCCACACACAAGTGTACTCCAGCCATATTAAAATTCTTGTTATTGCTACTCCATCTGAAAGGATGGTCATATTCACATGGGGTTACAGTACAGAAGGTCCTGAGTTAGGCATGTGATCTTGTCTTTGGTAATCTACAATAACAATTTATACTGGTAGCCAACAAGAAAACTCAAGTTTAGACCTTGTCCCATGTATAAGCTGACCTCCCTTCTTCCAGGCTTTTATTTTTTCCTAAATTACTTGACTTATAGTGCGTATATGTGGTATTTCTCAAGCAATTCTGATTAAATATTTGTAGTGTTTTCTTCCAAGTTTACTTTATAAAGTTATAACTTTCTGTTGTTCTTGTGATTGTTGGATATTTTCTGAAGAATAAAAAAGAACAAATATTCATTTTTATTTTAATATAGATTAGCCTTTTCTACTACTTGACAAAATATAGTAGTGGTCAACGCTTGTGTTCTATGATAAATATTGCCCAAAAGGTGTATTTCTGGCTAAACTTGCATTTTTCAGCTTTCCACTACCATTTTGTTATGTGTTATGACATTGGCATATGACTATGACATCACAGACATACAAAACTGAATTCGATTTGATACTGTAACAATTTATGACAAACAGAAGTCTATCCATGAAATGTATTTCTGACCAGATTTTGAAGCTGCTTTGAGGGTAAAGTGAACCTTGTCCTTTGTGTTTCCTTCTCTTGCATAGAAATCTGCAGTTGTTGCAAGCTTGAAGACAAATAACATGAGAGTATATACAAATGAAATTAAACTTTCATGAAATTAAACTTTCCTTTTTAAACCCCTTACCTCCATTTTACAAGCCTTGGCAAGGACAGGGTCTTGTCTGTAATCTTTTGCTGCTTCTTTGATGATCTCATATATCTCATCAGTACAGCTCTTGGACAGCATCTGCTCTCAAAGAAATGTTTGAAAATTTACACTTTTCATATAAATTAAAAGAGCAAAACAAAATTCTTTTTTAATTAAAATTCATCAACAAAGACATTTTGTTGCAATGAGAATGTCCTTGTTCCTCCATTAACATATTTTTATTTACAAATTGTTCATTTGAGTTTTGAAGAACTCCGAAAATAATGTCAACACAAAATTCTTATTTCATGTACTTGTATTATTTAGCAAGTTTTAAAAAAGGTTGATAATTTTCCTGTTCAACATTGCATTTTGGATTGTGAACAGTGTTCTTTCAAATCTACTATCTACCCTATGAAATCATATCCAACAATATCAGCTAAGATTTTTTTGGAATCCTATGCCTCAGTTGTGACAGATGCTATGACCACACTGCTTCACATTATCAAAGATAGGTTTGGTTTGGTGTTTTATAACATACCAACACTCTGAAGGCCATATCTTGTCAAGACAAGTAGAGAGACGTGCCTTGTTTTAGGGCACACAACTGAAGCTGACAAGGACTGGTCTAATGGTGGCAATCAAACCATTTAATTTACAAGATATTCAGAGCCACTGTGTTGTTTATCAATATGGTGCCCATCACCATAACTGCTTTTTTCCATCCGACTACAACAAGACTGAATCAGTTATAAAATCGATGTTAAGCAAATCTGGGATGTAATGAGACCTAGTGGAAAACTGTCATTGTCCAATGAGTAGTTAACTGCCAAAACCAAACAGGTTTCACATTCCATGTACTTTCAACAGTACCTGTGGCAAGCTGTAACAGAGGCAATCTGCACACATCACTTTGCTGACCAAAAAAATCTGCTTTAGACGGGTGTCCATTATATAAAGCATATTATAAAAGGATTTTCATTGGGACTCCCTGAAAGTTCCACTATGCTCAGGTGTCCATTATATGGAAGTGTCTTCAGATGCAAAGCATCCTTTGTTGGATACAAAGAGTTAACATAGAATCATAATGCTAATGCCACAACCATGGTCACTGTCAATCAAGCAATACCATATGACACCATGCTTACACAGATGTGACTAAAATCTGAATAATCGATACAAGACAATAACACTTTGCTGTACCTTTTTGACAAATCTTTGCTTCAAGCACTGTATTACTTCTCCCTCCATGAATTGGTCTTCTTTGTTTTCTTTAACAACATCTTTACAAAATTTTTCTATGTCCATTTTACAAGAATTCTGCAGACTGGGATTCAATCTGTAATCTGAAAACAAGAAAATATTAAAATTAATCATTTTCCCCATGTTTAAAACTTTGCAGCATACATATACAAGCTATGTATACCACCATGTTATTGTTTACTTTGTGAATCCAAGTGCACACTAACTGACAAACTTGGGGCCCCGAGTGGCCGAGTGGTCTAAAGTGCTGACCGTTACGGATCACTGCCATCTCACCTCTGTCTGCGTGAGTTCGAGTCCAGGCTCGGCTAACGTGGGTACGTGAGAAAGCCTGGCAGTAGCTTCTCGTGGGTCGGTGGTTCTTCCCGGGATTTTCCAGGGTTCTTCCTCCACCATTAATACTGGCCGCCATGTATAGCCTATCTTGTGCTGAAAAATGGCATTAAACCCTAAAACAACAACAACAACAACTGACTAACTCTTAGTACATGTGCCAATATGGTGCATGCTGAATTTTAACTTCCTTATCATAAAAAAACAAAACATATTTCCTGATAATGAAAGGCTTTTTTTTTTATCTGGAATGGAATAAAACACTCTATATCATAATACTTCAAATTATACAGAAAATCCATTAAGAGGTTGTGGAAATATAATTATGTCAAACTTTTATTAAAATCAAAGCCTTGATGCAAAATTGAAGAATAAATTGTCTCTGCTTCATAATGATTAACACTAAGTATGATGAGAATCTATCATGGGGTTCAGAAAAATTAGCAAAGGAAACAACTTGAACAAAACCTTAATACAAGTTTTCTACAACTGTGACCTTGACCCCAAGGTGAAGAAGCAATCAAGCTTCTTGAAGAATGAATTGTCTAAGAGTCAGAATGGTTCCAGTATAATGAGAATATATCAAGGGGTTCTGGAAATATATGTACACAACAAACTTGAACCAAAACCATAAGAAACTGTTCTGGATGCCATTGTCAGAAAAGTGCCAAGTCTCACTTCCACCAGTGGACTCGACCAAAAAGGCACTATTTGCCAAAATGCATTTTTAACTCTAGTGACACTGCCACCCACTGTGCGACCAAAAATCAGCAATTATTAGACTAGATAAAGAACTTTTCAGGAAATTTTATTTCAAACGTTTCTGGGCAGAAGTCTACCTGGTTTGAAAAGTTTGTTTCATCCAACATCTATGTGTATTTTTGTGATTTGGAAAGGAAGAATTCAATTTTTTTAAATCTGTTATTACCCTAAATCTTCTGATACCCTAGGTTTTTTATATGAACAAGTTTGTTTATACATACTAAATTTCTGAACAGCCAATGTTTGAAATTGTATTCTTATTCCTATTTACATTCATGCTAAATAGGATCAGTCATAATTTGCAGGAAGAAAAAGAAAGGTAATTTGATTCGATACAGAGTCTTGTATTTGAACAAAACCCAAGATGTATGCCTCCACCGAGCTGCCATTTTGTAATTATCACTAAGTTTTATACCTGTATCTAGTGGGGAAAAGTCTTAAAATTATGAACTTTTAAATTTGTATATTGTAGATAGTCATTACGATTAAGTTAACACTGATCAATGGATACAAGAAAAGAGAGCTTTATATCAGCTGTAGGAAGTATTTCCATTTTGAAATTCATAGTACACAATTTCAAATGCTGCGGACACAGTTCTCAATGGTCTCTACCACTGTCCTTCAAATACTGATACATGTGTTAACATCATTATTTTAAAAGTTTATACTCAATTTTAAACCTAACTTTTCATGCTGTATCTTAAGGTGTGGCAATTTTCAATGGGTGTTCTGCTATTTTAAAGTAGCATCACCATTTATAATATGCCATTTTCACTTCAATCCTCCTTTGTTCAGGAATGTGAGAAAAATAATCCCATGTATCAGTGTTTGATAGGAAAATTCAATATAAAAGAGTCTATTATTATTCTTTGATTTTTTGCATGAAGGCTTCAGCAGTCTCCTCTTCATCTACTAATCAAAGTGAAACAATTTAACCTTGTACACTGCGAGATGATCATGTGTGGCAGTTCTGACAAATAAACTAGGACTTCACTAACAGACACAAACAAACTGATGTTTCAATGGAGGGATTTTCTTGTCTGGGAAAGAAAAAACAGCATTTATAGAAAAGGTTTCGAGATCAACTGATATACAGACTAAAAGGATTTTTATTGTCATATCCATAATGCAAACAAAATTATTAATTGACTGACTCCAGAAACAAAACCAGAGGTCCATCTTTGTAGAGATCAGCTAACTAACCCTCAGTTTTCTGAAAGTTTTGTTGAGAACTATTTATTTGTCCCAGTGCTGTTGGATGTTAAAAAGATCATTATTTTTTGCCATCTAAAAATACAGGACTACCTTTGTTCTCCTGGATCTGACGACGGCTGACAAACATTCTGCATTTTGCATCAAATTCTGGAAGATTTTTCTGTTTCTTGAGACAATCAAGAATATCATCCATTCTATCTGTGACTTGACAGTATTTCTGAAAAGGAAAACTTGTGTATGTATGTATGTATTGGCTTTAATGATACATCAGAAAAATACTAGCAGTATATTGTCAATTATTATTTTGCTGTTTTGTCGGTATTAATGGCACTTCAATATATTATTTGGCTAATTCTTGTCACAAAAAATTCTGTCCTAAATACAAGCATGTCAATGTAAAATTACCTAACATTTTTACGATGATAAACTCTTTCAAGTAAACATAAACATTTATTAATACAAGATAAAATAAAAAAGGCAAACACATTAAAATTCCTCCAAAACAACTGAAGACAATGGGAAAACAAGAACCCCCAAAAAGTGGCCCCAATATCATTCACTTTCAAACTTAACATGTCATCTTCTACATTCAAATACAACACATTATGGAACTGTTGGGGAGAAAGAGAAGCTTGGCTCACATAGTTGCAAAACTGCCTATTAAATTTGATGTCAATTATCCTAGTTCAGATCATTTTCTCAGCCATAAAACATGAAGACGTATATACAACCAACACTGTTGCCTGGATCTCTCCTTACACCTTGGGGTCTTGACCAAGATTCTTAACTAAGAAACTGTTCACAACCCCACAATTAAAGTATATCCTCTTATGTAGCATTCCAAGGAGACTAAAGGAATGGATTCCCAGGCCCATCCCTAACCCAGCCCGTAGAGTCATAATTTGGATACTACTAGGATCCCCACTCTAGGAAGCTGCATTGCTTGCCAGTAGCTTCTTATGGGTCGGTGGTTCTTTCCGGGGTTTTCCCGGGTTCTTCCTCCACCATTAATACTGGCTGCCATGTATAGCCTATCGTGTGCTGAAAAATGGTGTTAAACCCTACAACAACAACAACAACAACTCTGAAATACAGTGAATTTATTACCTTTCATGGGAATCAATCAGACATGATTTTTATTGGGTCTTTAAATTCACGGTTTGTAGCAAACATTAAATCTACAAAAACTGGTATTCCAGGAATAAAACTGAATTCAGAGTAATTAAATAAATGGATCACCTTAATCATCTGCTTGCAAACTGTCAACAGAGTGTAGTCTCCAAGATTGGCCTCTTCTTTCTAGAAAAACAGAAGCACATTTTGACCAATGAGCAGGAGTAAATGGTAGTACATACTATGTGAAGCACCTGTGAGCAAAATTTTCAAGAATGGAGGAACACACTGAGGTATCATGAAATGGATCATTCATTCATTCATTCATGTACAGTCAAACCCACTTATCTCAACCTCAATTATCTCGAGAACCCATGTATGTTGAGCGTTTTGGTCTGGTCCCGAAAAAATCCTTTTTGTTATGCTAATTTTTCCCCGATTATCTCGACCACTGTTAAGTTGATAACCCCATTTGTCTGGCATAAGTTTCGGTCTGAAGTAACATGGACCTGGTTAATTTGACAAAATGCAACTTTTAATGTCCATCTCGGAGAAAGTTTACAACAAATGATCTGGCATTTCAGCTACTACTGGTACCTCATACTGCAAGGATGGAAAATGTTGGTAGAAGACCAAATTTTACAGGTACAAATGCTAATCAACCAATCTCATCAATGCATGGTTGATCACTTGATAGAGTGGAGAAAATTATGTTGTAAACAATACTTTTGAGTAAGAAAACTGAACGAATGCATTTCTGACCTTTATGGGGGCTGAAATTCAAAATGGACAGCATCACATATCAACACCATGACAATATAATTCCACACAGCATCACGAATTTTATCTTATCTGTAGCTCAGTAAATTATCAGGTCAGCATCACTAAATGTAGCTAAAACTACATAATTCGTATTACACTATATATTTAAAAGGAATTAGGCACTTTTCGCTAACTAAAAATTGACGCAATTACAGATATGATAAAATTCATGATGCTCTATGGAACAAGCTATACTGTAATTGAATTCCAATATTGTCTTGTCAGTAGCAGCAGGCAGGGTGAACAGACCACTTGTCTGAATCGTCATTTGTCTAAAACATAAGGTTCCTACAGGGGCTGAAAAATAAGGTCAATAACGCTAAACAGAACCCCCTAACTTTTATTATTACCGTATAGTTTGAAAAACGAATAATAAATCCTTCGGTTTAGCTCATTTTTGTTATTTTATTTTTGACTTTTTTGTTTTTTATGTTATAATGCGTTTAGTTTACTCGTCGGGTCACTCAATTTGTGTCGTTCACCCTGCCTGCTGCTGTAATCCTTGATAAAATCAAGGACCAAAGATTTTATCTAGACCTACACGATATCTAGATCTTGGATCATGTAAATTTATTGTAATAAATCCAAACGGAACAGCTTGTGCTTTTGAAAAGAAGTTTTTAAACTTCATCATATCTATATCCCCTGAACACCAAGTATAATAAATATTCTGTAAAGTATAATTATCTACTCCATTAAACACAACCAAAATATTGCAGTTGTCTCTGATCACTTTAGGTATTTGTGTATATCGTTGTGTAACATAAATCACGTCCGTATTCTTGTGTCTACCTCGAGAAAATATTCTAGCTGGATTTGTTTGTCTGTCCAACATAACGCCATCGTACACCACTAAATTATTAATAAATCCATCTAGGTCATCTACAGATGGAGCCTCATCAATATCGGTAATAAAATCAACCACATCATCACCGTCTTCATTCAGCAATTTTGCATTTTCATTAAAATCCTTAAGTACTTCGTAACAGTGTTGATCATCTACAGATGGTGCTACTAAATACAATTTACTCCATTTTAACCACCGCATTATTAAATTTAATAATAGTTGTGTTTTACCTGATCCAGATGGACCTATTATAATCATTCTTATCGAATTTGGTAATGCTGGATGATGCTTCACTGGCTCTTGTTTTCCTGTCGCCGAAAAGTCAATTATATCCATATAATAAATAATATGAGTCTATATTGTGTTCGATGTAGAGCATCTACACCCACTGCTGAACTAACTACAATAACAACAAAAAATAAACGACGTGCTCTGACGGGCAAATGTGTAAAATGTGGCACGAAGAAATACAAATTTGTTAAAACAAAGACAGGTGGAGATATAGCCGCTTTATTAGGAAAATTACTAGGAACTCCGTGGGCTAAATACCCCGGTGAGAAACATATTCCTGGATATAATTATTGTGGTCCTGGAACTCGACTTGATATCCGACTTGATAATCAAGATCAACCAAGATCAGGAGAGCATCCAGTAAATAAGATTGATAAAGCGTGTCATGTTCATGACGTTGCATATAAAAGTAAAGATTTACAACAAAGGCATCTCGCAGATGTAAAATTGATTCATGCATTAAATTCTATACCTAATAAATCTGTCAGAGATAAATTAGCTAGTTTTCTAGTAAAATCTGCCATGAAAAGCAAAATAATGTTAGGGGCTGGTAATTAATTATATAAATATTATAATGGAATCCATTTATTATAGCCCAAGAGGATATTGGAGAGGCAGATGAGCTATTACTAAATTATCTGAAGCAGCAAAAGTTTCACATTCTGTTGCTGCAGCTTGGTTAGCACGACAGGCAATATGGCAAATTTATCTACCACCACCTAAAAAAATTCAATATGCACATTTTGATGTCAGCGTCCCTAATGAGGTTCAAGCAGATATTTTATTTTTACCGCACGATACCATTAAAATTGGTAAACGTCAATCACGCACATACAAATACGCATTAACTGTCGTTGACGTTGCAAGTAGATATAAAGAAGCTGAACCATTATCAACAAAGACAGCATTTGAAGTTTCATCTGCGTTTGAACGAATTTATCAGCGAGGACCTTTGCGATGGCCACAGTTATTACAGGTTGATCCGGGCAAAGAATTTCTTGGTACAGTATCATCGTTGATGAAGAAACATAACGTTAAAATCAGACGAGGACATACTGAAATTCATCGTGATCAGGCAATCGTTGAACGATTTAATAGAACACTTGCTGAGCGGTTATTTGGATACCAATATGCAAAAGAAATATCTACTAACTTTAAGTCCGGTGAGCGATCTCGTGAATGGGTTGTAAGGTTACCAAATGTGATAGCTGCATTAAATAACGAAATTACTCGTTCAACTTCCATGAAACCTTCTATTGCGATCACAAAAAAATATATACCCCGTAGTAATGACAGACAACAACCTCAACCAGTATTAGGTAATGCAACTGTAAGATATTTATACGAACCTGGTGAACTTGAAGGTGGTAAAAAAGAGCAACTGATCCTATCTGGAGCGTGACTACACATACAATTTCTAGTGTAGTTAGATCTACTGGTAGACCTCCAATCTATAAATTAGATTCGAGAGCCCCTCAACGTGGATTTGTACGTGAACAATTACAGGTAATCCCTGAAGACACACAATTACCACCACATACAATTACACAACCAGAACCTCTACGTCGATTACATTCAAGACAGGTCAGCATCACATTATCACGTATATGACCAAGATCACTATTAATTCTATCTACGGTAAATTGTCTTGGATTATTATTCGAATATTGCCATAACATATTACAGTTACAGCTTGCACAATTATTATTCTGTTGTGCTTTTAGTTTTATAATAAATTCAACATCAATATCAAAGTCACGCTTATTTTTTTTATCACACTGCTTATAACCAGATAGTTTTTTCTTATTACGTCATTATTAACAGTCTGATCATTATTTTCTGTAAAATTCATAATAACCCTATGTAGTTGAGATATTCTTCTGACCCTAGAAACTGCGAGATAGACTAAATTTGACCATTCAATCCGATCATCTATAATCCAGATATTTGTATCAGAAATAGTTAACCCCTGTGACGAGTGAATAGTTATAGCGTATCCTAACGTCCACGGTGATTTATTCATACTCAGCGCATTCTCAACGACATTAATATCGACCAAAATAATATCATTCAAGACAAGATTCTGTATCCTTGGTGGAACCAAGGCACCAGGAATTTCAACATCAATATTCTGTCGTCGAGTATCTGCTGGGCGATAACACAAAGGTACTGGTAGATCTGGAAACTTTTCTTTATGTAACATAAATAATTTATCCTGTAGTTCATCACGAACTATCTTTCTACTTGCAACTATTAAATCAGCTGGATTCCATAAATTTAGAAAATCATTCATAGAAGTCTCTGGAATTACTCCTCGCATTATTTCACATTGTACTCTGTCTGGTTGTAGTCTGATTAATCTTTTAAACTCCTTCAGCGGTTCATCAATAGCTCTATGGTCATCATTTATTTCTTCATAATAATCTACGCTATTCTTCAGCCATTCATGTGGAGACTGTCCAATAAAAGGTGGTGGTTGACCATGATCACCGCACATTATTATAGCAGTATTCTTCGTCAATAACCATTCAAGAAATGTTTTTAATATTTCTAACGAGACCGTGCATACCTCGTCCCATATAATATATTTAGGTATATATTTCTCACCCATTCTCTCAGGAGTCCATGTGTCTCCACACCATCTAAAGAAACTATGATATGTACACGATTTTACTCCTCGCTCTTTTATTTCTCTGGCGAGTTTATGTGTCGATGTCAAAACAATTATATCTGAATTATTATTCATGAATAATTTAATCACACGAGTTGTTTTACCTGAACCACCGCATCCATTAAGATAAACAGTCTTATGTCTAGCCACAGGATCATATACAGATGGTGCTGATGATTTTGATATTTTATTATTATTTTTGTAATCTATTTCCTTAATTTCAACATCGGCGGATTCAGAATAACTAAGTATATTTTCTTGTTTTATTCTCCATGACCCCCATTCACTATTACCAAGTAGCGGTTTTAACAAATCTGTATATTTTTTATTTATATAAAATGAATCCGTGGCGACTCTGACAGCATCACGAGGAAATCTATTTATCATAGACATTAGATTTATAGAAACATATGCCAACATAGATGATCTTAAATGAGTAAACTGCGGTGAGTCACCATCAAGATAACTCACAATTGTACCTAGTTTGGTTCCGTCTGACAAATAAGCATTACTCCGATTTATAAATGTGTTTTTTTCTGTTGTATCAGCGATTATAAAATCGAGTTCAGCATCATCCATAATCAATCTTGTACAGTGTCTTTTATGATCATAGGCTCCTCCTTGAGTAAATTTACCAATTATCTTTCTACCAAGATCTTTTGCAAGTTTTTCATCGTGCTCGTCTCTGCATTTACGTATATTATTAGTGATTTTAATAATGTCATCTTCATTAAGATTAGGGAATTCTTTCCTGGCATCATCAATATTAAATCTATTTGGTTCTGGTAACCAAACTTGCTTCTGTGGACTATACGATATAATCGCCTCACTCACTTTCAATAATGTTAAAATTCCAACATCAAGCATATATCGCAATAGTACTATTGGAACCCAACATTTTTCTGAAAAAATGTCTTCCAAACCAAGCATAAGTAATCGGATGGAGATTTTCTGCAAATTCGAATGATTCTACATGAGCAAATCCGGTTAAGTCAAAATCTGGTAAATGTCCGTTTATCGCAACCCTGGTCATCTCGTGTGATGGATGTCCGAATCTCTTAAAGTATTCAGAACATTCTCCGTATCCAAGAAAGCTTCCAGGATAACACGCTACCATATCAACAGATATAACGTCATAATACTTATATTTAGTATTCCATAACCCTCCGTGTCCATATTCTACGCAACTTTTATGAATGTCTTCAAGAAATTCCGATCTTGTTGGTTTCCATAAATTTTTCTCCTGAGCGAAATGAGCCGCTACAGATGGAACAGTAAAACAATTATTTAATAATTGTCTAACTTTGACATCGTCTGAAGTATATTTCAGCGCAAGATTTTCCATTTCTACATTAAGAGATTCTATACGGTAAATATCACCATTAGGTAGTACAAATTGATCGTAATGATCATATTCTGAACTTTGAAATAACCAAACGGACACAGGGTCACTTTTACTGATATTTTTGATAAAATCAAATATATGACCATCATAAAATTTAACCGCTCTATCTCGTGGAAATATTGTTACTGCTGAGGTCCATGCATGTGAATTATGATCAATAATATCTATTGGAGCTCCTCTTGATTCATATTTTGGTTTATATAAAATCTCTCCCGTCAGCGTTTTTACCGTTATTGGAAATCTTAATTTCTTTTCTAGTTCAGCGACATCTTTGATAGACGCTCCGGTATCTTTAACTGATTCTGCCCATGTATTTATTTTTTACGTCGTAAATCTGTTAAACCATTACCACGTATCGCGTTTGTAAAATGTTCTGTAACTCGTTCAGCTACACAGTTTATTCTTGACTCTGACAGTTTCATAGGCTTTAGATCCCCGACGTCAGGTTTATTATTAAGTGGATATATTGCATATACGACTGCAGTCACAGGGTATTCCCGTTCATAATATACCTTATCAATACCAGTCAGTATTCCGGGCTTAGATTTATTATTTAAGAGAACAATATTATTTCCTGACTGTATGCGTACTGGATCGCGCTTATCACGAATAATCCAAATATCTTCTTCTGTATTTACAATAAATTTTATTAAAATAAAATATTTTTGATCATCAATATGATTAATAATTACTTTTCCTCGTTTGTCATTCATCATATTAGTAACATTTCCAACTCTGAATGTTGACCATACATAAGCAGCGCCATCGTCACGAAATTCCTTCTTGGCTTCACGAATACGTTCGGTTATATCCTCATTTGTTAATGCCAGATCTTGCATCAAAATACTAAATTTATATTCTGATAGTCTGTCAAGATCAAATCTGGATATCTGAGGTTCAATCATGGATAATTCCTCCATATAATTAAAACAAATATTTAAATTAAAATTTTAGTATATATATATAATGCTTGAAACAAAAAACAAATGTGCTTGACTCAAAATTGGATATACTTCTCTTTGTAATAAATCGTGTGTGAACAAATACTGCTACTACCATATGCAAAATATCAAAAATGGAAGTACAGGACCAATATCATGTATTCAGTGTGGTGTTGGAGTCAGAGGAAAAACTCCATTGTGTCTAAAATGTAGCGGAAAAAAATACAGAGAATTAAAACGATATTATGACAAAAAAAAAAATACTTCGTCAGGTAAATCTCCTATACAAACCGTAGAAGATTATCTGACCAGATTTCAAAACAATGATTTAGACAAATAATATTATATATATAAAATGACTCAGACAAATCAGATTCACGATGATGATATCGACAAAAACTTTATAAGAAAATTAAAGGAAGAAGCATTTCATAATAAACACGAATTTGTAGCACATCCAGTATATACAAATTATGAAGCATCCCGAGATGGTGTAATCAGACACTGCAGATTGAAAAAACCAGTCGGTAGTCTTGATATTAAAGGTTATTTTAGATTTAATGTTGCTAGAGGAAAAAGATACTTATCAAGTAGATTCGTATTTGAATGTTTTCATGGAGTAGTTGAAAATGGACTTGTAGTTGATCACATTGATGGAGATCCCAAAAATAATCGGTTATCTAACCTACAGGCCATTACACCTAGTCAGAATTCTGCACGTGGAAATACTAGAAAATGTAAAAAGTTTGCAAGAAGATCTATTAAATCCATGAATACAGAAACAGGCCAAGAAATAACTTTCCCATCAATGAATACAGCTGCAAAACATTTTAGTATACATATACAATCAGTACGTGATGTTGCAGATAAAATATACAGATCTGCATATTCATTCAAATACGATCAGCTGATTATATTTGAATATATCTAATGCTGTACTCTTAATAAATAAATTGTATATAGTTTGACTCTATATTTTGCCATGGGTACCTTCACCGTCGCTGCTCTCGGTGTCACTCTCACTTTTGACAGAATCAAATAACATAATCTTTCTCAGTTGCATTACACGATTATCTACAATCTTCTTTTTCTCGTATTCACGAGATAGTTCGGATCTGATATTTTCGATCGAACGTGCAAGAGGCGCAAATAGCTTTACCTGTTTTTCATTTACCACCGCCAAGGATTCTAACATAGACTGATAGATTAATTTTACAAATTTATAATTGGATGGTAATGTGTATTTATTTTCAAATTTTCTTTGTTTTAATATTTCATAATCACATAATATTTTTTCAGGATCGAGATTATCAGATAGATTTATTCCGTTATGTTTTAATTTTTTAATAGCAGAAATAATATCATTAATGTTTTCTTGGTTCATTATATAATAATTATTTCTTTAAAATAAAAAATAATTGACATTCAAGTTTTTAACTTTTGACCTTGACCTAAAAATATCAAAAATAATCCAGCGGTTACCCGTCACTGGCCCCCTGATAGCCTTTGTGTCTTTCATGGAGTCCTTTTTTTGCATGATGATGTCTTTCTTATGACCGTTATTGGCACTCCATGTTCTGTTTCTATTTGGCTAGCATTCTTTCTGAATGTTTCCTTGTGGGGGTCTTTCAAATGAGGTAGAGAGCTCAGGCATGCTACTGATTATTTTAGGGAGCTCTGTATTGCGAATTCAATAAACCCCCACCAAATCAAACCCCGGGGTAAATGCAAAACGCACTCACCACGTTGTTTAACGTGATGAGGGGTTGAATTCGTTGGGGCTGAGCTCCCCAACCTTATATATAAAATGGCATCGTTCCGAATACTGTCGACACTCGTCAGCCACAGGAATCGAACCACGGTCGTCAGTATTATAGTTCAACAACTATACCACTGAGCCATTTTCCGATTCATACATATAGACGTTTTAAAATTATTATGTAGTTAACCCAACACTGAATAAGCAGACAAATTACGTACGACCAATATACTGAATAAAATCACAATTATTGTATAACTGTAGCGTATATTTACTTAATTTACAAACATTATTTATATATACTGTATAAAATAATCGCACATTACATTTTCTGTAAGAGTTAACGTTCGTTAAGGTCAAATACATGTTATAGCTAAAAATAACTTTACGCACTCGTATAAACCAACGTGAATTTAAGGTTATCAGAGTTAAAAGATGCATCAATATCCCTCTCTGTTACAAATTGATGCTTTACTAACAGCTAATCACCTACAGAAAAAGAAATAAGTCACTAAATAATTAACGAAAAACAAGAAGTATTTGTTGTCTGTAAATCGAACGTAGTAGTAAGGGAAATAATCGCTCAATTTACTCCGCAGAGAGAGATAGCCGAGTTATCTCGCTTTATTATATATACAATTGCTTTAATCATAGAAATTGATTATTATTCATGTATTTACTAATCAGCCCCTGATTATTTAATCAGACGTTCTATGAGCGTATATACAAATTAATATTAAGAGATTCTTGTCTTAGATCCAAAATGTTTCCTGCCTGGTCGGTGAGTTTGAAATTTATTCTTGTCAGAAATGGATTGTGTACACGTAAATAAACCGGGTTAATTGGCTCAGATAGAATTAACCAACCGGGCGGATCTTTAGGGCTAAATGAATATAGTATATGCCCCTGTTGGGCCTGATTAGATTTTGAAAGATCTACTTGATAACTGTCATCAATTACATCACATACTAAATTGACCGCGATCGTAGATGTTATATTAACAATACCAGGTGAGATATGGCGACCTCCACCATATGGATCATTATTATGTCTTAGAATAGTTGGTGGAGGTATTAATTTTTTCCATGAATCACATATTCTTTTAAAGTGATCATCAATAAGATCATTAACTGACTTCTTTAGCTCTTCAGAGTTGAATCCAGGAATTATAAATGTTGGTAGCTGTTCTCGCGTAATTCCGAAATGTTTTAGAAATACTGTTGTGAACAGAAGAATTAGTCTAACACTCTGAGATGGAGGACCGTCTTCATCAACTAAAAACCCGCTATAGCGTTTATCTGCTATGTTCACTAATTTTTTTTCTCTGTTAACAATAATATCATTCATGAACTCTAGGTCTGAAGCAACTTGATTCAAATGTTGTATTGCTTCAATTATTTGATTTTTTTAAGTCATCGTTGTAGGAAGTGCTAATGCTGGAAAATAAATTTCTTAGATCATTAAGTACACGTCCGTGTTCAGACTTAATTGTACTAGCATATGAATTTATTTCATCAACATCAAGTACCATTATTTTACCTTTTTTACCATCAACCATTTTTGTAAAATGGGTTTCTGTTTTATCTATATAATGTATAACTCCATCACCAAAATATCGTCGCCATGGGTAAGCATTTTTTTCTGTTCGATATTCTGGAGGTTTTATAAATTTTTTAACATCTACGACAAAGTCGGATCTCTGTGGTTCTGGTGGTCCTTGATAAACCGGTGGATTATCAGGCCATCCTAACACGGATCTAATCGAACTTTGATAAATATCTACAGAATAATCAGGGGAATTTATTTCAATCACCGCAGATAGTGTTGGTTCGTAGACAGTAATTGCTATTTTTGATTCTTTCCCTGTAATAGA
Organism: Megalonaias nervosa; assembly: GCA_016617855.1. Lineage (NCBI taxonomy): Eukaryota > Metazoa > Mollusca > Bivalvia > Unionida > Unionidae > Megalonaias > Megalonaias nervosa. The sequence goes on along the minus strand of JAECUM010007672.1, from coordinate 1,876 downwards.
TTTAATTCTGCGTTGGAACTCATCATTAATCTGTTCTATTTGATAACTGCCCGTTGGAATAGCAACTACTTGCCAATCAGGAGTTCCATCAGGTTTATTCTTATTAGCAAATACTAATGAATTATTTGGCTGTAGTCCACCAAATGGTTTTGATCTAATATTGGACCAGCTATAATAAACTCGCAATTGCGCTAATGCTATCTCTTTTGCAGGAATTGATGTTGGAAAATTGACACTAAACTCAGGATTGGTCGAACTTAACGATATCATAGTAGTTTTTGACGGAGTTGTATTAGTGGCGATCTGCTGAAGTAACTCCCTGTCTGTCATTATTATTATTGTTGTTATTTAATTCATTAAAATCATTAGCGATCACCTTAAAAGCGTCATCATAGGTTTTCATCATCATTGCGAATTCAGTATCGGATATTTCACCATCACTGACACACGAAGAAATATACAAAGATAATTTAGAACATGCATCTGCCACTGTATTTAATTTAATCATATAATCGTGTAATTTAGCATTTGTACAGGTATCTATCTTTTTGGTTATAATACCTAGAACACCAGCAATAGTCGTTGATGCTGAAACAATGATGGTTATAACAGTAGGTGCTGTCATCGTCAATGTTGATAATAATAATCCTGTTCCAGTAATAACAGCAGAAACCGAGTAAACAACTACATCAATAACAACTATACGTCTTTTGTATTTTATTATTTTCGTGTTATAATAGTCGATAAAATTATTTAGTTTAGTCAGACACTCACATACTTGATTGCATCTGTAACGTTGAACGTCAATGCAAGACTGAGGTTGATCCATTATACTAACAACGTCATTTAATTAAGTTTCAGTTATGAATTCTAGGCACCACCAGTAACGTCTCGGAGGCATTTCTGTTGATATCAGCGTAAAGATTTCTTTCATATTCTTGGTTAGCATCACCAATAGAGGATTATGATATTCATTCGGTGATAATGAAGTGGCAGCATTAATTTCCGAACCGTATATAGATAACCTGTATAACCCAGTTACTTCTATGGTATGTTCGAGTTTGTTATTTTGTGGTGTCCATGTTGATGATCCTGATGCTACTGTATATACGATATTTTTAATTTGTCCGTGTGGAATTTTAATTAGATTAGTTTTTTGAACAATACTAGGTATTCCACTGACAATATCATTGAGTTTCATGTTAACGTCGGCTAGTTTTATGTCAACAGTTGGTGGATCACCAAAAAAATCTTTAATGGATTTGTTTACATTTTTACGAAAATTTAAGAACGTTTCTACATGTCTAGAAAAAGTAGTACTTAGTATAGTCATTTCATTATTGATTGTAATTAGCGAAGTTGAAATAGGAATTTCCTTATCATCGACATACTTTTTCGTAACAGCATCAAAATCATATTCTGGTGTTCTAAGATTATTAATGCCAGTATTATTCATATTGAGAAATGCACGCATTATACCGCCGTTGACCAATACGTACTTAGATTCTTGATCGTCGACATAATTCTTTGTTGCGGCATCTGTATCTGCAGTTGGGTTTCCAAGGTCTATAATTTTATTTTGATTCATAATAATTGAACCTGTAAATAAATCACCAGCTTTCTTAATATAATCGCTGACTGACGTACCGGAATCTTGTATTTTACCCTGATCAGTAAAAGTAACTATATTATTAACAACAGCATTAGGAACTCGTATAAGTACATCTGGTAGTTGTATATTACTAGTTTTAAATCGTCCTTCTTTATCCTGAAAAACGGCTACTTCGTTTTGATCCACACTGGTTATGTTTAATAAATCATCAATTTCATTTCTGAGCTGATCGAGAGTTGCGTATTTAGATAAATCAGCTTGCTG